>PVKS010028710.1:0-26160 GCA_004027875.1 Aplodontia rufa
CAATCCCTCTGACAAGAGTTCTGCAGGCCCCTCAGGCTTAGGGCGGTTTTTCTTGCAGAGAGGAGTGAGGGGGGCTAGAAGGAGCTGGGGGTGGAGAAGTGGGACTGCTGCCTGGTGGGACTTAGGGCAGAGGTTCCCCAAGGCCTGTCATCTTTAGGGGGCTGTCCTCAGAGAGGGGGTTCCAAGCTTGGGCCTGCCAGAAGGAGAGGTCCCCCCCAGAGTGTGGCACTTTGCTCTGATGGCTCAGGGGATCGGCAGCCCAGGTAGTCATCCAGGGGCAAAGAGCGGGAATTTGGAGCATCTGTGTGTAGCCGTGTCCCAGGTGGGCAGGTCCTTGGGAATCGGGTCTAAGTCACAGTGGAGGTGTGGTGGGGTTCAGGGCAGTCTTTGCAGTAAGCAGATTCCAGCACCCAAAGGGCGGGAGATTCCTTCATTCTGCTGTTTTCCAGAAGCCAAGGGCTTGAGCCAGCTCAACACCGAGACCAGAGAGCGTTTACACTTTGTTCTCGTACCCACTGTCACGTATGATTGTCATTGCAGCCCTTGGAAGTCGTCATGGGTCCATTTTAAGGACCATGAAACTCTGGCACAGAGAGTGAAGGTGGCTGGTCCAGGCCACCCTGTCAAGAAGCAGAGGCGCTGGGGAGCTGAGCCCTCATGTGGCTCTCAGGAGGGAGGTGGCAGAGGGTGTGCTCTCGGAGAGGCTGGGAGCAGCTGGCGGGGGTCCTCTTCACAGCTGAGAGGGACGCAGTCCCCAGGTAGCACAGAGCCTTGCACTGTGAGCTGTGGTCATGGGATTGACACAGCTGGTGTCCCAAGGGGCACATGCTTGCCTGGCGACACTGCAAAGGCCCAGCCTGCCCTGGGAACCAGCAGCTCCCCAGGCTGAAGTGAGAGTGAGGCAGAGACCAGATGGAGGGATTGCTGAGGGGCTGCTAAGAAGCGGTGGTCCACGCAGTGCCCATGGCAAAGAGAAGTCTGATTTGGGGTGTCTGTTGTTGGTAGTGAGGCCAGCAATGCTCATCGGGGTAGAAAACGAGAGAAAACAGGGGTTTGAGGGGAGGGGTGATGGGCAGATGTGTGTGCGGGGAGTCAGATGGATTTGTGCATCACCGAGTCACACAGATGGTCCCCGGGGCACCTGCTGTGGGGTGCAGCCAGGGATGGACTGGGTCCGGGGCAGGTGACTGGTAGAATGGGGTTGGAAGGTTGGGTGGGTGTGGAGGGGAGGCTGGGCATGGCTGGGGGATAATGGGGCAGCATGTAGGTGGTGGGTGGACTGGTAATAAGTGTGTGTGGCCCTTGCTGGGTGCATGGGTGCAGTGAGATCTCTGGGCCTTCCCAAAGTCACCTGCCTGTGTGCCCTGGCTCCACCCCATTCCACCACGTGTTCTTTTCAGCATCTTTTTACCTGCTGGTGGCCACCATCTCCTCCTGTCTTCCTGTCTGTCCTTCTGCTCCTTCCCATGGGAACTCCTCCTTGACAGGCCCACCCAGCACTGTGGGTGCTCTGACGGCTCCCGGCCTTCCGTCTTCCTCATCCTCTCAGCAGCTTGGACCTGCCCAATAGCCTTACCTTGCAGGGTACATTGTCCCTTGGCCGCTGGTGAGACCCTCACTTACCCCTGGACCTCCCTTCTTACTGTCCCCGGCTGGATCCTCTCCCCCCTCCAAAGGCTGGAGCTCACAGGGCTTGGTTCTGGGACTTCTCCCAGGTGGTCTCGTGCCCTGGAGGGAGGTGCAAGGCATTGGGTGCTGTTCACACACTGGTGATCCTCTCACTGGTGCCTCCGCACCTGTGCCTGGAGTCCAGCTGCCCTTGCCGGCTTTCTGCTCACAGCCTTGTGGATGTGCTGTTCTCCAGCCTGGGGGCCTGCCGTCTCCAAACCCGCTCCTGCAGGTCTTCCCGTGTCAGTGACCGGCAATGCTCTCTCCACTACCCTGCATGCTCTGGGAAAACCCCCGAGGTGGCTGGTCCCTCCTCGCTAGCCCCACACCGCTCCATCCACAAATCCCTTCGACCCTTCCCTAGGAGCAGGACTAAAAACTCACTGTTTCTCTCGGAATCCACTCCCACCACCTGGCCAAGCTGCCACGGCTCTGGTCTGTCACCCTGGCCTGGCCTGTGTCCTTATTTTGCCCTTGCCTCCAGGTGTTCTAGTCCCCACGCAGAAGCTGGAGTCAGCCACTAAGAGCGCAAAGCAGATTCCACTTTCACCTGTCCCCATGTAAAGCCAGTGACTTCAGGTGGCTTGAAGGCACTCAGTGATCCTGTGGCCCTCTCTACATCTCTCCTCACCTCCTTTCAGGCCCTCTGTCTGCTCCAACAAGGTGAAAAGTCTTCGTGTTTCCCGTTTAACCCTGTCTGCTCCTCCAGGACCCTGCCCCACCTCATGCATGTTTGGTGCTCCTCCAGGTGATGTATGGTGCGTGTTTGTTGAGTCCTTTCTCATCTGCCTCACCCTCTAGAAGGTGTCCAGGTGGGCACAGACTCTGGCTAACTTGTCTCTGCAGCATCCCTGGCACTGGAGCAATGGCTGGTGCTGTGGGTGCTTGATAAGCATTGGTCAGCTGAGAATGTCCATCAACTGATGGGTGTCACTCCAGCGAATGGATCTGTGGGCGGTGAGATATGTGGGTGGGTGGATGGATGGAAAGAGGGCCCAGAGAGAGGAGTGCATGGTTATAGAGTGGATGGATGCTGGATGGAAGCAAAGCAGATAGCTGAGTGCTTCATTTGTTAAGCATGCTTGCCTGGGTTGGTTGGTGAATTGCAGATTAAAGGAACGGGTGGTTGCGTGGCTCGTAGGTAGGCAGCTGATATATTGACAGATGGATGACAGATGGTTGGTGAGATGGATGGGTGATAGTTGACTAGATGGTTGTGGAGGAGAGGATGGGCTGTTGGCTGGATGTAGATGGGCGGGGGATTACTTGGTATGTAACTGTATCGTTGAATAGGTGGTCGATGGGTGTTAGAATTCGGGGGAATGGGAAGATGGGTCCTGTTGAGTAGATGGGGAGCAGTGGATGGTCTGATGGCTGGATGGACAGCTGGATGGGAGTACTGGTCACATAATGCTGAACATTACGTGAGGGAACTGGATAATTAGCTGCTGGTGTATGTTGGGTGGATAGGTGGCACGGGAGTGGAGGGCCATGGCTGGCTGGATATCTGGGTGGACATGTGGGCATGTAGGTAGGGGTGGCTTGATGAAAAGATGGCAATGGATGTGGAGGGATTGGGCTGGGGGAGAAGCTGTGGGCAGATGGGCTCGGGATGGTGTGTGGTGGATGGGCCAGGAACTGTTGGTGGCCTTGGGCAGGGGGATGGGTTGAGGGCTGGAAGAGTGGATGTGTGGCAGCAATGGGCAGGTAGATCCCCTCTGCAATCTACCCTGTTTCATGCCTCAGGGTCCAGGGATCTGGTCCTTTCAGGGCCTGGTCGTTCTGCCTCCTCTCTCCTTTCCTGACCTCCCAGGACACTTGTGGCTCTGGGGTCTGTGGGACTGTCCAGGCCATTCTGCTCAGGCAGTGCAGTGCAGTGCATCACCGACCCTGAGCTGGGGCTCTTGAGCGGTGGCGTGGTGGCTTGGTGTGGAGGTTCAGAGCTCTTGCTGCAGGCATCTCAGAGCAGGAGGGGACGGCTGCCCCAGCCAGAGGCTGCTGACAGGGACGAGAGTGAGTGAGGAATCCACCCACACGTCCTGAGAGTGGATCTGCTCTGGACAGTGTGGCCAGGCTGCCCTGCAGGGGCTGACCAGACAGAACAGGCCTGTCTTCAGCTTCCCTCGCCAGCCCCTCCCTCGCCCTCCCTTCCCACGGCGCTGTCAGCCATCTCGCTGGGGGCTAGGAGGCTTCGCTCTGGCAGGAGCAGCCCCAGTCCACCTCCTCCTGACCGAAGGCTGGCTTTGCCAGGGCAGCAGATGCCCCGGGCTGCGGAACCCAGGTCACATGCTGGGCCCAAGGGCTCAGGATACCTCCTTCCAAGTGCCCCTTCCAGGCTGGCCAAGCCCATGCTTATCAACACCTGGAGTTTCTAGAGCTGGCAAGAGTGTGAGTGCTTGTGTGTGCACACCTGTCTGCATGTGCACCACTCTCCTCGGTCCCTGTGCTCCTGGGGCCTGCAGTGAGCGAGGGAACCCAGTCTCCATGGTGGCCTTGCGCTCCTGGAGGAGTTCAGCTGACAAGCGCGTCTCCACTCGGCACTTTCTTCTCGCTCCATCCTCCTGTCTGGGGAGGAACTACACTTAATTTGCAGCTTGTATCAGGGAAACCACAGCTCAGTGAGGGCATGTGACTGTCTCAAGGCAGAGAGGGTGATGAGCAGGACTTGGCTGGTGCTCGGAGTCAGAGTCCATTCTCGCTCTTCACTTCCTGCTGGGCCCCTTGCTGACCACAGGCTTCATCTCACGCTGTCCTCAGAACCAGACCCTTCTTACCATCAAGGCTCTGCCCCAGGCCGCAGAAGTGGCCCAGAAGAGGGCACTGAGGAGACTCTGCCCCAGCAGCATGTGGGTGAGACCCAGTCCCTACCAGCTTCCAGTCTGCCAGCCATGCTTGGAACGATGCTCAGCAGCTCTGCCCAGAACCCAGAGCATGACTGGGACATGGCAAAGAGTGAATTATTCCCCAGGAGAGCTTTAAAATGCATGAGCCACCAGCCGTGGAGCTGCCATGATTCAGCGCAGAGGCAGCCCTGGAATCAGAGCCCATGCAGCAGGCTCTCCCAGGGGCCTGATGACAGGAGCTGGGATGCTCTCTGCAGCCACCTCCCTGCACCAGCTCTTCCTGGGCACAGGGAGGAGCCTGGCCAGACTCAACCCCAGGAGCCCCCGTCCTGGAGGGACACAGAGACCCAGACAATGGTAGTGGCAACCTGGGGAGGTCTGTGCTCTGACAAAGGGACACAGGAGTGTGGAAGGCCAGGGAAGTCTTGCCCAGCCTGGGTGGAGGGGGAGGGAGGGAAGGAAGGGAGGGCCAGGGAGCACCCCACAGAGTGAGCTGCATGGGACAGGGACAGGAGGCCTGGAGTCGCCAGTAGTGGCCAGCATCCTTTGAGGACCCATGAGGAAGAGCATCTCAGCATGTGTAGAGTGTAGCAGGAAGTAGGTGGGACAAGTAGCCTTTCTGACTGCAGCTGGCCTGGAAGTCGGGGTCAGGAGAACTCTTACACATCCTTCAAGGCCCTACGCAAGTGCCTCACTCCCTTCCAAAGGCTTTGTGCTCCCTGACCTAAGGCTTCATCCGAGAAACAGGTGAATGAGGACTGGTTCCGACCAGCTTGAGGAGATGTTGGCGGAAGGCTGGCTCTGGAAGGCTGCGGCGGGGGTGGGGGTGAGGTGGGGGGGTGGGCTGCTCCCACCCTCGCTTCCGGGCTAGTCCATCCTCCTGGCTGCCTTGCCCCACTCTGCTTGCGTGTGGCCTGCACAGTGCCTGGGGGCCTGCAGGACCATGGTGTGAGCTTAAGGATGTGTGAATGGCTGCTGCTTCAGCCTGGGCTGTGGCAGAGTGGGACTCTGGGGGTTGAGGTGCAATGGAGGCAGGGCATGAGGCTGGGCTGCTCAGGGCTCCTGGTCCTCATTTGTAAATGGAGGCCGGTTTCCAGCACAGCCACCCTGGGGTCCAGAGAGAGGAGTCTGCTGGTGGGTTGGGGTGGAGTGAGGGCCTCATGGCTCCCGGAACTGTGGGGACCATGGGGTGTGGACCTGTGATGCTCTGGTGGTCCCCATTGTGGGAGGAGAGTTGGGTCCCCAGCACAGAACAAGTGGGCTGCTCCCATGGTCTCCAGAGCTGCCAGCTCTGGCGTGGGTGGACAGAGATGGGCACCATTTGGCAGACTGTGCAAGGCAGGCCAGCCACAGGCTTGTTTCTCTGGGGCACATCTGGGCAGCGGAGCTCGGCCGCAGGGGGCTGAACCTCCGCCAGCCCCCAGGGCACTCAGAAGAGCATCCCTGTCACCTGTGGAGTGCCTGGCTTTCAGGGAGGCCTTAACTTCTCTGGAGCTGGGAAGTCACTGGGTGTTTGGGGAGGGGACCTGGGAGTCAGAAGTGAGGCCAGAGGAGCAGGGCCCAGGTCCTCAGCCAGCTGCTGGATCCTGCTCGGTCTACACATGCTGTCCTGTCCTGTCCTGCACACAGTTGTTGGGATATGGGGGAGACCACCAGCCCCAGGCAGGGTGTGACCGGCACCTGTGGGGTGCCGGAAAAACAGGGGGGTTAGCTCCACTGAGGGGGGCTGGGGACGTGTTGGACCTGACTTACAGCCTGAGGCCACCCACACCAGCCATGGCCACTGCTTATCCAGACAGTTTGTCCAGAGTGTAGCTGATTCTCCCAGCAATGGGGACAATGGCGCTTCTAGACACAGGGCTGTGGCCCCTCTAGAGGTGAAACAGTGTCTTGGGTGAAAAGTACCCTGGTAGGGACAAGCGAGGCACAGAGGCTGGCTTGTGCTTCCGCATTTCACCCTGCGCAGCCAGGCCCGTGGTGACCCAAATGACCAGCTGTACTTCACACACCGCCAAAGGGGCCAAGAATCTCCACAGGCTGCAGTGGGGGTGGCCCCTTCATCCCACAGGCCCCAGGCCTCAAGGCCCACACAAAGCCAGTCTCCAAGCATGGTGGCATCCAGCAGCCGTGCAGCTGGGGACACTCTTTCTTTATTTGACAGTTGAGTTCTTGGTGGGTTCTGGGGCTTGGAGATATCCCAGAGACAGCCCTCCTCCCCCCGTTGTCCACCCTGTTCCCTCCAAACCTCCCGAGGGAGATGTGGGCTCTCCTGCTGCTTCCTGCTCTCCAAAGCAATTTACCTGGTGGAGCCCAAAGATGAAACTCACCTGAAACTTTCCACTGGAAGGGGAGGATAAAGGGGCAGAGGAGGGCTGGGGAAGCGGACGAAGGGTAGAGGGGAGGATAGGGGAGGATGAGGCAGCAGAGCCCTTCAGCCTCCCTGCCAGGGCCTCTCCCCAGAGACCCTTGTTGGGGTCTCTACCAGCTGGGCATTGTGGCAGGCTCCCTGTGACTCCCAGGCTGGCCTCAGCTCCTGGTATGGCTTCCAGAAGCAACATGTCCTGGGTTAGAACCCCCCAATTCCTGCATCCTTATTTGAAAATAGAGTCTTGGTGGATGTCATGAGTCCTGGGTCCTAGACTAGGGTGGCCCTACACCCAATGGCTGTTGACCTTGCAGGAAGAGAGATTAGGACACGGAGAGTGGGGAGGAGGAGGCCACATGGAGACGACTGTGGTGGCCACCTGACAAGGACCCTCCCTGGAGCCTTGAGAGGGCAGGACAGCCCCGCAGACACCCCGATTCTGCCTCCAGAGAAGGCAGGAGGTGTTCCTGCTGCTCTAAGCCCCCGTTTGCTGACCATCACATCATGGCAGCCAGGGCCACAGCTGCTGGCTCCTGGGCTGATGAGGAGTGTAGCTTGCTGCTGGAGGCCACATAGTGTCTTGAGTGCCTTTATCCTGGAGCCACCATCCCCCCAGATGCCACCTTGGCCTTGCTGCTCAGGCCTGTCAGCTGGGGGCAGCACTTGGGTGTGAACAGGCGGAGGTCCTCGCCCTCTTCCTCCCCCTCCCCTTTCTCCTTCTCCTTCCCCCTGCCATGGCCACTAGTCCCCACCACTTGCTTTATCTTCCTCACCATCTAAGGGCCCTGGGGGCTTGGTGGGGCTGCCCTTCTGGGGTCTCTCCTGAGCCCTCTCTGCAAAGTCTTAGGGCAGCAAGTACATGCTGGTCACCCAGGGCTCAGAGCCCAGCAGGGCTGGTGTGGGACACCCAGGCAATGGGACTTGGTAATGGCTGGACCCCCAGAGTGGTGGTCTAAGGGTGGGACATACCTGTGGACTTCCAGGGGCCATGCTTACAGGAGCGGGTGGCACTGTCTCCCTGGGGCCTAGGCCTGGATCCTGAGCTCTTGGGTCTCTCCACGGGATGGGGTGGTGGGATCAGCAGGTACTCAAGGTCCATTGCAACAGCCTGGGGCAGGGAGGGAGGGAACCCAGGCCCAAACCACTGTCAGGTCCCAGAAGTCCTTCCATCTGGCTGTCAGAACCTCCATTCTGCCCCTAAAGCTGAAGAAAGCCAGGGCACACCTATGACAGGGCAGGTGGCTCAGGCTCCTGGCCGGGGAGATGCTTGGTTCTATTGTGTATGATTTATTTATTTTTCTATCAAAGTTAAACCTGTAGTGTGACACACTACACACGTTTACTGGAACTTAAATTTCACGTGAACACCGAAGCCAGCTTAAGTTAGGGAACCAGGTGGTCAGAAAGCAACAATTAAGAAACTTCCAAGGCCTCATCCGGTTGCACCAGTATCCCTTTCCTGAACCCGCCCCAATTTCAAGATTAGCCAATTGCAGAGACTGTAACCTGAGCTCCTCCAATCAGAGAGGAGGGCGGTGCTTTGTTAGGGATAAAGATTGGGGGACTGTTGGCCCAGGGGTGCTGGCTGGGGGATTCTTTTCATGAGCTGTGCCTTTGCTGAGGTCGAGTCTGCCTTGCTCACCCACCTGCGGCCCCACGCTTGACTTTCTGAGGGTGCCTCAGTATTTCTGACAGCTTCGTTTCCAACATGCTGGCCACCTCGTTTCAGCTCCTGCAGGCTTTCCCTCTGGTCTCCCACACGCCCTTCCTGTAAACCCTTCAGCAGGCACAGCAGTCACCCTGGCTTGGGGAGCTCCAGGGACAATGGAGTCTCAAGGGCTGACCTCTCACTCCCCGCCACTACTGCTGTGCTCAGCCCGGAGCCTGCTGCGCTCAGCCCGGAGCCTGCTGCGGGACACCTTGGGGAGGCCATGGTGGATGTGGCTGTGGTGTCTCAGAAAGGGGGCACTGGGGTGGCCGGGGGAGGCCATCTCTGGGGTCTGCCCCCAAGAGAGCTGCGAGGAGGCAGTTGGCTGACAGCCCCAGCTCCACTGGCCAGCAGGGCTGCTTCGGGTGGCCAATCCTGGATGTTCTGCCTGGCCTGAGACCCTCCTCGCTCTGCAGACTCTGCCTGGAGACCCCCGGAGCAAACCTGACTCTTCCTGCAGGCTGACTGTTTCACTCTCTATCTACTGGGCCCAAGGTCAGAGGGCCTCTGCTTGGCACTTCCGCAGTACAAGTGTCCCTCCTGTGTACCCAGTCCTGGGACTCAGGACAGGGCACAGCTCCAGCAGCTCCTGCCTGGCATCTGTTCTCCCTGAGCAGGTCCCTGGGCAGGGGTCACAGATGTGATTCTCCATGTCCTGAGCGTTGCTGCTCAGCCCCAATGCCCCCACCCCCTGACACATCTTCCTGAGACTGGGGCTGCTGCCTACTTCCCTACCCTAGGGGTCTACAGGGGGCTTGCAGAACCTTCATTCTCCCTCCTCTCTACCCTCACAGAACACTGATGCTGTTCCAGACACTGTTCCAGGTGCTGAGTGAAGCTGTTTTCTGCCCTCAAGGAACTCACTGTTGCATTAAAAAAATGGACTCACAGAGAGGGGCTCGCGGCCAGAGGGACCCAGTGCTCAGGACTTCCTGGCCAGCGATGAAAACGCTCCCCGTCCCCCGCCCCGCAGAACCTTGTAGGATGGGGGTTCCTGAGGAGCCCATGGTCCGTTGGGGTTGGCAGGTGGGAAGCAGGGGATGAGGAGAGCGGAGGTGGAGATGGCAGGGCACGTGTCCCCAGGGTACATGGGGACAGAAAGGGGCCTGGAAGGAGCTGGTGTCTAAGGGAGACCTGGGGACAAGCAGAGGAGGCCAGGCAATGTGTGGGGTCCTTAGGGGGTCTTTGGTGGCGGGCTATAGGAGCTGACTTTAAATTGATTTTAGGAAAGGGCTTATGGGGCTGGAACAGTGGCTCAACAGTTACGGCCCTTGCTTGGCATGTGGAAGAATGGGGTTCAAACCCCAGCACCAGGTTCACAGCAAAGTGTTGGAGCCATGAAAGCCACATGAAAAACTAAATAGAATTGATCCTCTCTCTCTCTCTTTCTCTCTCTCTCTGTCTCTCTCTCTCCCTCTCTCTCACTGTCCCTCTTTCTTTCTTTTCTTTTTTTTTTAGGGCTGAGGACCAAACTCGGGGCCTTGTGCATGCTAGGCAAGTGCTCTGCCGCTGAGCTAAATCCCCAACCCCACTGTCCCTCTTTCTTTAAAAGAAAAAAAAAAGAAAATAAAAAGAAAGAAAGGGCTTATCAAGACCTCCACTCCAGCCCCAATGGCAGGATGGTAAACAACTAAAAACTGACCAAAACTCCAGGCCAAAAGTGCAGCGTTTTGGACACTGACTTCCCTCAGCCAAGGATCACCACCGCCAACGGCAGGAAGCCAGCAGAAGCCAGCTCGCTGCCCACAGCGAATGTCCAGGCACAACCTGTGCTGCCGACAGATGGTCAGAGACAGTGGAGTGAGAACACACCCTCGACTCATCCCAAAGGAGGCAGAGAAGAGTGATCAAAGAACACCAGGGAAAGAGATGGCCACAGGAGAGCTTCAAATCCAACCAGAAATAATTAAGGCACTGATTCAAAGTCAGAGGTTGTCAGATAAAGAAAAGCCATTGCCAAAGCTCCTTACGAGGGACTTCAAATGCACAGACACCGTGGGGTTCAGCAAAAGGAAGACTAACAAGAAACAGCAATCAAGTTCAGCTGGAGCAGCTGCGGACACCAGGAGCACCAGACGCAGCCGGTCTCAGGGCATGGAGCATCCGCAGGGACAAGTGGGGTCGCTGTGTCAAAAGAACATCATGATTTTGAATGCACCTTTGAGCTCCAGATCACTTGAGGGAAAAGCGGAAAAGTCCTCAGAAGAAACAAAGAAATCCACAGTTACGACCAGAGGTGGTTTCAATGCTTTCCTCTCAGATACTGACACGAGTAGGCAGTGTCCTAGGAAAGCAGGGAGCTGAAACTCCAAACCTCAGTTCTTGTGTCCTGATGAAAGAAAATTTCACGCAGACACAAGTCATGAAAGAGGATTTCACTATAAGTGAGAGAGGTGAGCGTAAAGTGAAAGCAGAGTAAGATTCAAGCAGAGAGCATGCTCAAGAGAGCCAGTGGGCCTTCTCTGAGCAGAGAGCGACAAAAGAGACAATGCTGTCTCCAAATTTATTGCTGTTTGATGGTTGATTTGAAAATCGGGTCCTCCTTCAGCAGCCTTCGCCAATCAGGTGCACAACTCCTCCTTCACGTCGGGTGGTGGAGTTCTTGCCTCATTTGGTCCTCTCCAGAGCTGTCATGGTGGCTCTTTAGGGGGCTTCATCTACACCTCACTCCCATGTGAATGTGGGTATTGGTGTCAATAGCTGTACACCTCACTCCCATGTGAATGTGGGTATTGGTGTCAATAGCTATCAAAAGTTACCTCCGTGTGCCTGCGCTACTAAGGAACACCCCCTTCTGAGCTGTAGGAGACACCTGCCGCCATAGCTTTTAGATGCATCTCAACTTTTATGGGTCCTGTCAAGAGACAGTCCCATAGATCCTTTGTTCCTGAGGACTTCCCTCCCCATTATCACTTCTGCTTTTGTTTCTGCTCAACATTTGAGTACTAATGTTTCCTGTAGCTTATCTGCCTTAGCAGTAGCTTAGAGGAAACTTTAAGAGTAAACCTGTGGCCTTGTCCAGCATTCCACTGCTCATCGCTAGTTACCACCTAAGAGGCAGGACATCGGCAAGCACAGAGATGACCTGAACAACACCACCGACCAGCTCGACCTAAGATATTGTGGGTGGACACTCCACCCAGCAACAGCAAAACACTTCTGATCAAGCACACACAAGACATCGGCCAAGAGAGACCATGTTCTGAGTCATAAAATAAGACTTAATAACTTAAAAGGACTCAAATCATTTCAAGTATTTCTCTGACCACAGTGGAATGAAATTAGAAATCAATATTGGCAACAGAAGGATCTCTGGAATATCCCCAAGTATTAACCCCAGAGTCAAAGAAGAAACGAAAAGGAAAATGAGAACTTATTTTGAACCGAATAGCATATAGAAAATGATGAGATGCAACTTGAACTGGAGCAGAGGGAATTCCAGTGTCAACATGTTTGTGTTAGAAATAAAAAGTTCTGGTGCTGGAGCAGTAGCTCAATGGTTACGGCACTTGCCTGGCATGCACGAGGACCTGGGTTCGAACCCCAACAACTAAGTGTTGGAGCAATGAAAACCAAATGAAAAACTAAATAAAATTGGCACTCTCTTTCTCTCTCTTAAAAAAAAAGAGAAAAGAAATAAAGAGTTCTCCATCAATAAACCCAACTACCATCTTATGAAACTAGAAGTCGGAAGAACAGACTGAACCCAATCCAAACAGAAGGGCAGAAGAGGGAAGACAGCAGAACTTAGAGAAACAGGAAGCGGACGAGCAACAGAGGAAACGGGAGAAAGCAGCCCAGGTTCTGAGGAAGATCAGCGAAACTGGTCGTCTCCTGCCTCGGTGATCAGCAAAGAGAAGGATGCAGAGCACCCGGGAGCCAGAGGCGCCTGGGTTGCACAGAGCCTCAGGTTATAAGAGGGAGCGCCTGCCCAGGCCCAGGCACTAACCTCCATCATTTGCTGCAAGACACGAGCCACCAAAGCTCCCCTTGGAAGAAACAGAGAACCTGGGCAGCCATCGCCATGAGGCAGGAATGGAATCTACAGAGAAAACCCTTCCATGGGGCAACCTTCAGGCCCAGAGGGCTTCACGGGTTAATTCACCCCACACCTGGGGGAGAGATGCTACACACTCCCACACACTGTCTTCCAGAAACTGGAAGAAGCAATGCCCCTCCCCACCTGCATGGGCTGCACAAAGCCCTGAGGGTAGGTGGGTCTGAGGAAGGCATGATGTCCCCTCTAGGCACTTTCAACCTGACGGGGGCACCCGGACCCTCGCACAGGTCCACGAAGTCCCATGCATTGTCACATTGTAAGGTTGAACAGACGTCCCTTTGAGGAGCCCAGCCTCATCCTGGCCTTTGCAATACATGGGGACACACATTATCTTACTGAAGGCTCACAACCAGCCCATGGGGTTGTGAATTTTTCCCCTGACTTTAAAGAGGAAGACACTGAGGTTCAGAGAGGTGCAGTTGCTTGGACATTGACGCACAGCCAGAGGGCAGGTGAGGCAGGGTCCATCTCATCTTGGGGCTACTTCCTGCTGGTACTGGCTTTGGGTTACCTGAGGGCTCTGGGTCTCAGAGGCTGAAGGGAGGTGTGGTGTTAGTTCAGGGATGAAGGTACATGAACCAGAGTCAAGGTGGGAACATTAGGGCTATGTGAGGGCTTAACGGGGTGCACATCCTGCTGAGCAGAGCAGGAAAGTCTTAATCAAGGGAGGCCTTGGGGACAGGACAGGGCTGCTGATGGTTTTGGCAGGTCATGGAGAGCCCAGGAAGGTTCTGCAGCCGGCGCTGATGTGGTTGGGAGGAGGCTGGGTAAGAGGGAGATCAGTGAGTCAGGGGATCCCTGGGGTTTGGGGGGTGGGAGGGGCAGGACCAGCAAGGCATGCTGGGAACATGGGGAGAAGGACCCAGTAGGGGGAGAGTCAGGCAGGTGTGGGCTTGGGAGGGTAGAGAGCAAGCGGCAAGCTCAGGAAAGCAGGTCTGTGGGCAGAGGGCTCCCAGGCAGAGGAGGAGGGGACAGAGCTGAAGAGGGGTGGGACTCACTGTTCTCCCTCCCAGGCCTCGGGGTGGGCTGGAAGCTCTGGTTTGACCTAGTCTTTGGCGAGGGCCCACCAGTGCCTTTATCTGCAGAGGCTTCATTAGCAGAAGGGAGGGTCTGGGACTCTCCTTGTGGCTCCCCCTTGCTAGCATTGGGGATGTCAAAGTGATACGCATATTTTATTAGGAACAGTGGGCATTTTGTCATCTTAAAAGAAAAAGAATCGGTTTCCTCTCATCCACCCCAATTTCCAATACTCTGCCTGAGTTTCCCCCTCCCCACCCCGTCTCGTTCCCCGCTCTCATTACGGAAAGCTTTACTGCTATAAAAAGGGGAAACTGGGTAATTACAGTTCTCAGCTGCTTCGCTCTAAGAGGGTTGCTGTGGGGCAAGCAGTTTGGGTTTCTCTTTAAGAATGTTTGGGTCGATTAAAAAATGATGGATGTGGAAAATTACCAGAAGCCACTCAACCAGGCAGCAAACTCCCTGCTCACTGAATCTAAAAGTCAGGCTCTTGCCAGATCCTATGGTCGAAGGCCCTTTTCAGAGGATCCACACCCTACTGAGAAACTCAGTTTAATCTCCACCTATTGAAATCCCTGTTGTGACCCCCACCCCAATTCAGCCTATAAAAGACCACCTACCCAAAAGCCAAGCGGCCATTTTCTGCTTGGAAAGTGTGTCCTGCAACTATTTCAATAAATCTCCTTGACCTGTTGAGGTCTGGTTCCTTGCTTTCTGCATCTTGTATCCTCTTTTTACTCTCTTTTCCAGCCTTTTTTCCCTTCAAAAAGGCCATCTGGGGTGCTTGTGGATGGCTCCAATTTCATCATCATCTGGAGTTTAACAGATTTTAACCTGGCACGAGTCAGCCGAACTAAGATACCTAAAAATTAATGACTGAACGAAAACCAACGTTTATTATGCAATTATTTGCTTCTGGAAATAATATATAATATATAATAATAATAATATATAATGTATAATAATAATATAATGTATAGAGAGAAAGAGGAGAGAGACATTTATATCTGTTATGGAAGAAATATAGGGGAGTCAAGAGTCTGGGGTGGGGTGAGGTGTTGGCGATTCTGGATTAGGATCACGGGCATATCGTATTGTTACTACATATGCTTTTATGATTGTACAACAACTCAATTCCTCAAAGTAAAATCAGTGTTGAGTTGAAGAGAGGAGCGAACCAGGTTCTTGAGATCCACAATTAGGCTCTTCAAAGACAAACAAGTATTGTGATTGAGAGTTTAGGGGTACGCAGAATACAACATCTAATACAGTAAACTGTATGAGATCCCAGCAGCGGCTGGGGTCTCAAGTGTCAGAGGGTAAGGGTTGGGCAGCACAGGGTGGAGGGAGTGACCCTTTTATTGATTACCTTAAGGTCTTGGATTGGGCACCACTCCCCATTTGGCTTCTGAACTCCTAAAATGGGCACATTGTGAGGCGGGGCTTTTGAGATGATGCTGGATTCTCTGCTCCCACTGGCAAATGGAGTCTGGGCCACTACAGATTCCAGCAGCCAGAATAGCCCGCTTCTAGTGTTTGCAGCTATTCCCAGCTAAAACTGGGAGTTTGGGCTGGTTGCAGGTTTTTGAGGCCAAAATAGTGTTAGCAGCAACCCAGTTAAAAGCTGGGTGTTGCAGCTCTTAGTGTGGAAATTCACCCCGGGAGTTTGGCTCCAAACTTTTGGGTTCTTGTGTTGGGAATTTGAAGAATAAACTCCATGGACAACGGAAGGAGGGATAAAAGGGGTAGGATTTATTTAAGGAAGGAGAGCAGAGACTCCGCAAGGCAGAGGGATACGGGACAGCAGGACACTGTCTGATGGAGGTTAGGTCGGGGTGACATTGGTTTGGGAAGGAGCCTTGATTCAGACGCGTGCAAAGCAGGCTTTACATTTGGCTTCCACCATGACAGGCTGCTTGGGGAGCTTTCCCTTCCCCAAAACCTTGTAGTAATCCGATCGCACTACACAGTTATGGGCGTGGATCCAGTCATGTGTTTGGCAGCATTACTCGTGTCTGCTCACTGACCAATGTCCACAATTTATCAAGGTTGACGTTGGGCAGAAACTCGGGTTCCTCTTTAAGTGGTAGTGCCTCATACCAACTTTTCCACCATAACCTGGGGGACATTTGTTGAAGTTACTCCTGTGGTCATGCATGCCACCAGCATTACCCCGGCCTCCTGGGTGCTCCCGGTGCTTGGCCATGAGACTACGGCCCCGAAGTTTCCGGGTCTTCCTCAGTCTGGATGGCCTGTCGGTGGCCGAGACGAAAACGTAGTAAGGGACTTTCTACCATTTTCTTTCTTTCCCTCTGGCATCCCCTTTGCCACTCTAAAACTTCCAAATGCAATGCCCTGCAGTAGAAAAGCAGGCTACAGTCAAGCGTGATTAGGTCATCCGCTGACACTGTCCCCGAGGAACAGCAGGGAGGCAGGGTCAAGGAAACTGGCTGAGGGCGTCTCCTCAGTCCTGGAGCCCCTGGTGCTCAGCAGTGCCACCTTTCCTTTCATGACCTCTGGCCGGGCCTTGCTCAGCATAGAGGATCTAACTTCTTTAAATTCTTTAATCTAAGGGAGGATATTTGCCCACTAGTTGTGCCTTTAAAATTGGTCTTACATTTTCACCTCGTCCTTTGGAGTTCTCATACTCACAGGACCATGATTTTATATTATGTTCCTTAATTTGAAGTGGGAGGCAAGCCTGTCAGTGCTCTGGGTGAGATCAAGGCTAGAGAAAATAAACAATTTTGGTTCCTGAACTAGGAGAGATGAGAGGTAGTTCACTCTGAGACAGAACTTTTTGATTTCTTCCTGCCAGATGAGGGAGGGGATACAGAAGAAAAGGTGTCTTGCGAGAGTCTAGGGACGCCAGTCTTAATTTAAACCTGGGGAAGCTCTATCTGGGCAGTCTCTCACAATGGCTCCCAGTTTAAAAGGTGGATAAGGGAGACTGTGTGGCTCATGCTCTGGGGATTAGTGGGTCACCCCTTTCCTAAAGTCCTTAGATCAGCTAAGACTTCATCTCAGGGTCCGAGATTCATTGGATGAGGGTACCCTCCACCATTGGGCCAAGTCAGTCTGAAGCAGAGAGTGGTCAATGTTGGTACCCCTGAGGGCCATCATGGCCAGACTTGGGACATGGAACCTTGCAGCACCAGAGAGTTGCCCCAGTCAGCCGCCTTCAATTGTCTCAAGCCTTGCTTGATCCCATGCTTTCTCCCACAGAAAGGAAACTGAAGCAAGTCAGAACCAACATTCCCGATGCCCAGGCTAAGACAGACCAGTCCCGCCTGCCCAGCAAGCTGTCATCTGGGTCTTAAGATTGGAAGCTGTGAAAGTCACTCTAAACAGGCTGCTTGGGACCTAGTGTTTAAAGAGAGTTCATGCACTAAGGAAGAAAAGCGGAGTTATCCTACAAGTCTGCGAAGTCCCGGTTGTGAACAGAGTGGACTTCGGCCCTTCCAAATGAACCGTTCCGTGTGAAATGTCCCTTTCTCTGATCAGTAAGAGAAGGGGGTGCTGGAGAGGAGCGAGCATTGTAGGATGAGTGGCTCACAAGGAGGTGCATGTTACTGGGGGATTCGCTCAGCACCACCCAATCGACTGGAGAGGAGGACTGGGGGAGCCTTTGAGCGGCCCCAGTCAGAATCTTGCAATTGCTTCCCTCCTCTGCTCAACTCTTCACATCCAAAGTTAACCAATATCAGGGGGCCACTGTCAGCTGATGCGAGACATCTCTGAGCAAGGATAGGAAAGTGGGAAGCCACCCTTGCAGAGCCCAATATGCTGAGCTGAAGGCAGGGGCTTAGGAGCCGACAAAGGACATGAACCCTGTCACCTGAGGCTAAAGACTGATAGCCACACGTATTGCGTGTAAGTTGACGGTCAGGTGCCCAGTTGTCCCCGGGAGGAAAGAGGCAGAAAGATGCAAGGTTCAGAGAGCTTACCCTGGTGGTGAACTTATCCCTATCCCAGATGCGCCCCCATCTGATGCTGGTTTGCGTCCCCCAGGAGTCAAAGAACGAGACCAAGGGACCCCGAGGCAAGCAGAGCAGACAGATTTTATTTTACAAAATAACAGAAAGCAGAGCAGAGGGAGGAGAGCAGACTCCCCCAGGGAGGGAGAAGGGGGCCAGGCTGAAGAGGGGTGGGGCTCGCTGCTCCTTCCCCAGGCCTCGGCAGGCACGGGCTCGGAAGTTCTGGTTTGACTTAGTCTTTGGCCTGTGCCCACCAGAGCCTTTATCTGCAGAGGGGATGCAGAGGCTTCATTAGCAGAAGGGAGTGTCTGCATTGGGACCCTCCTAGTGGACCCTCCTTGCTAGCATTGGGGATGTCAAAGTGATACGCATATTTTTTTTTATTAGGAGTAGTGGGCGTTTTATCTTCTTAAAAGAAAAAGAACTGGTTTCCTCTTGATACACCCCAAATTCCAATACACTGCCTGACTTTCCCCCCGCTTTCTCAGAGCCACTCGGACCCAGAAGAAGAGAGATGAAGGGGCTGGGGAGAAGGCACAAGAGCCGGAGAGAGGGACCGAGACAGACAGGGATGAGGAGAGGGGCTGGGTAGTCTCAAAAGAGTCCAAGGCCAGTCTCTGGGATGAGCATCATTTATTAATTTACTTTTTATTTTATTTTTGAAAGAGAGGATCAATTTTATTTAGTTTTTCATCTGGCCTTTTGTTTCTCCGACACTTAGTTGTGTTTGTGGTGCTGGGGTTTGAACCTGGGTCCTCACTCAGGCCAGGCACGTGCCCCAACCACTGAGCCACAGGGCTCCAGCCCCTGTTAATTTACTTTTTGAGACAAGGTCCCACTCTGTTGCCCAGACTGGTCTCAAACCCCTGGACTCAAGGGATTCTTCTGCCTCAGCCTCCCCAGGAACTGGGACCACAGGTGCTGCCATGGCATCTGCCCAGGGACTCCAGGGCAGCCAGCAGTGAGAAGGAGGGAGAGACAAGAGCCCGGAGAGGCAGGGAGGGGGCAGCCCGTGTGACTCAGCAGGATCCCTGAGTTATCCCAGCACAGCCCCTGGGCAGGACATCAGAAGGGACTGGGACCAGGCCTCAGACCTGCAGAGGCGGTCCCTGTGTGGCCGGGGACAGGTTAAGCAGCCACTCTGTGCTTTGGTCTCCCCATCTGTAAATCGAGTGTGAGCTGACGGTGCTTGTCAGAGCCTGGTTTTGTGAGGGGCAGCTGTGCTGCACCTGAAGAGAGCTGGGAACCACTGGGTGCCTCCCCGAGCTGTGGCTGCCTCCGTTCCTGTGTGGGGCTCGCCTGGGGTCCACCACTCTCTTCCCCTTTGCTTATCGTCCACGTGTGCCTATCAGAGTCCCCATCAAAGAGCCAGGTGTGTGCATGTACAGAGGTGTGGGTGTGCACGTGGAGGCTGGCGTAGAGAGGATGCATGTTGAGACAGTTGTCTCTAGGAACTGGCTCAGGGAGTTGTGGGGGCTGAAGAGGCCAGCGCCTCACACAGGAGTGGGTGCAGAGGCAGAATCTCCTGTAGCCTGCTTTGGAGCCTGCAGCAGATTGGGCGAGGCCTGCCACATGCTGAGGAAGCTTTTTGGCCAGGTCTCTGACTGTGGTGTTAACCCCTCCGCAGAAGCCTCCGTGGCCACCCCCTGTCAGGGATCAGATAACAGGGTTTCTTGTGGCCAAGTCAACACCCGGAAACTATCAGCACGGCAGTTGCCAAGCTTTTTTCCTTCAAAAAGTCTCATGGGCCCTGCCAGACGCCAGTCCAGAGCAGCCCTGGTGCTGGGGGGCGGGTGCTGCCCCCCTTGTCCTGCTGGCCCTGAGCTGGTGGCTGATCTCCTGCTCTGGGTTCCACTGTCTTCTTTGGCTTCTGTGTGTGGCATCACTGATCTGGGGACCCTGGTTGAGGCAGCAGGGTGGTCCCCTTCGGTGTCCTCTCCCTGGAAATGGAAGTGGAGACACGTTTGCATTCGATGTTGTAAGGGCCACACTGTAGCTTGTCCTTCGTTTTGCTTGTGACTGGTGCCTCATGCTCCTGTCCTTTGTGGTGACTGCTTCCTGGTCCGGCCGCCTTGGCTGGGTTTGGGACACACCTGAGCGCTTGCCGCAGGTCCCCTCTTGAGGGCCAGGCTCTTTCCAGTGGAGGTGCTTGGCCGTGTCCTGTAGACCTGCTGGAGTGCCCCCTTCCATCTGCTGTCCACTCTCTGGGGCTCTCTGCCCTGTCAGCCGGCCTGCCGGCCTCCTGCGCGGCTCACCGCCTCCTCTGGGTTTCCCGCTGCAGCTCGCAATCTGCCCCCAGCTGCCCTTGCAGCTCCTCAGCTCTTCCCCTTACCTTCTTTCCTGGGTTCTTAAAAACTTCCAACAGCCAACACACAGGACGCAGAGTGGTGCTTGTTAGGTAGAACTTGACCTAGGTAATGCCATTATCCTCTCTCTTAGAACAAGACCCACCTGTCCCTAACCCCTAACCTACCTGTCCCTAAATCCCTGACCCACCTATCACTAAACCCCTGACCCACTTAATCCTAAACCCATCTACAGTGCCACCTCATGCAAAGAAACCCTCAACACTACATCGTAACAAAGGACCCTTCCCTGACACCTGCCTAGCAACGCCCTAATCTTCTCTTCCCTTAGCCCTCTATATCTACCCCAGCCTTTAAGCAGACGACAGGCTCTGCTAGGGCCCCCTCCGTGGGCTTCTCCCAATAAACCCGTGTTACTGTTGAGCTGCTGCCACCCCCGCCCCTCTATTTCATTCACTCGCTTCTTCCCTTACCGTACCAAGGTGGCCAGGGTGCAGCCTGCTCTGAGCCCACATAGTCACCAGGGACTCTGTTTTACCAACCTTCTCAGCCGCCTGGAGCCCGCGTCTCCCGAACACTGCTGTAAACTTTCCAGCCACCTTTGCAGCAAACGGTTGCGTCTTTTCTGCATTCCTTTTTTTTAGAAATAAAATTATTAAAAATCCTGTGGTGCTGTAAGAAAATCAAACACGTGCCCGGAAGTGGGTGAGCAAACCAGACTTCACTTCTGCAGAAGGTGCAGTCACAGAGGGGACAGATGAGCAAGCACACTTGGGCAGACAATCCGCCTGCTTAAACCTCCAACCTGACACAATCCTGCCCTTCAGTCTGATTGCAGGAGCTCAGGGGTATAATCTGCATCATTGGCTAATACAAAATGGGGGCGGGGACAGAAAAGAGCTATGGTGTAATGGGACATCTGATGGGGAGTTTCCAAACAGATCATCTCTGAGCACAAGGTTCCCGACCTAAGATGCAAACCTTAAGGCTACATGCTGAAAAAGGACCATCAGACTTCCTGTTTCGCACACTTTGCTGCTTCCTCCGTCTCATTCCTTTGGGTTGGGGTCCTCACATTGCTGGACATTAGTTTCGAGGTTGGCTGGAAGCTTCCTTGAGTTTTCAGGGTCATGTTAAGGGGTGACATCGGTGTGGGGGACAGGAACCAGGGCTGTGTGTATGTGCATCCAGGGCCAGGTGCTTGCTCCAGGTAGAGGCCACCCATCTGGAGCCCTTGGCTACAGGTGCAGGGCAGGAGAGGAGAGAACACCAAGCTGGGCAGCCAGATGGGAGGCTCAGAGGAGCTCTTGGGGACCTCCAGTCCCCGCTTTTCTCCTCCCCCACCTTAGTTCCTCCTGGGGCTACAGGTGTCTCTTGATCTCTGGGGTGGTCTGGCTTGTTTCTCTGGGCTCCCCTCTCAGCCTGGAACTTTCTCCACTATGCCTCCCTCCTCCCTCCTCACCCTTCTCCCAAACCTGGCTGCTTCCCCTCAGCTCCTTTCTGCCCAGGGCCTTGGGCAGGGGCAGGCTTGGGGGACAGACCAGACTCATCCTCACCCCTCCACCCACACACCACCCTCCTTCCTTGTCTCGTGTTCCCATTCCCCCAGTGCCCTTGTTTCCCCATGTCACCCACACCGGACCTCCAACACTGTCTCCTGGTCAGCCCTCTCCTCTGCATGATTCCAGGATGGGCAACCTGGGTCCCAGTTCCATCTTGGGTTCTCCCACGGCTGTAAATGCACGTCAGTTGGAAAATCCCCAAGTCCCAAAGGCTTGCGTGTCCTGGGTCTGCACATCCTGCTTGAGGGTGTGAATCCTGGTCCTTGGGCCCAAAGTGTAGCTGGATGGACCTTGGGCAATGGTGTTATGGAAAGCTCGGTCCTTGTCCCCAATGCCAATCCAACAGAGGACTTGGTTTTGAGAAAAAGGAAAAAGAGGGTTTTGCTAGCAAAAGAGAAACAGGGGAGTCCCGTTCCTGAGGCTGGGATTCTGCCCACTGGGGGAACAGAGGTTTAAAGGCTGCAGAGGGCCTTCACTAGCTAACTTGGTAGACAGTCATTTCTTTTCTTTCTTTCTTTTTTTTTAGAGAGAGGGACAGTGAGAGAGAGAAAGAGAGAATCAATTTTTATTTAGTTTTTCACGTGGTCTTTGTTACTCCAAGACTTTGTTGTGTACGTGGTGCTGGGGTTTGAACTTGCGTACTCATGCATGCCAGGCAAACACCGTAACCGCCGAGCCACCGTTCCAGCCCCTAGACAGTCATTTCTGAGATCTGCTGGTGCCCTTCCCAAGGTATGAATGACTTCTTCCTGTGGTGGGGATGCGCTCCAGGACAGAGGACTCTGCCCAGGAAGGGGAACAAAGGTGATCCTGCTTCCCCTGAGAGTGGGAGGGGGAGAGATTTTTTTTAAAAAGAAGTCCCAGTGGTAGAGCAGCAAGGGCCATGCCAAAACACAAAGTGGATGCTGTCACAGCGGGACAGGGGAGTGTCTCGGGAGAGACGCGAGGGCACTTGTCTGGGGACAGTGCAGTGGTGGCATAGGGGAGCTGGACCCCCGGAGGAGGCCAGGAATTTGGAGGGGGCTGGACAGAGATGTGTCCACATCCTGATCACAGAACCTGTGACTTATTTGAAAAGAAGGTCCTTGCTGATCTGAGTAGGGTAAAGATCTCAAGGTGAGCTCACTGGGACTCTGGGTGGAAAAGACCAGGGTCCTTAGTGGAAGGGAAGATAGAGGTGGGGGCCACGTGATGATGGAGGCTGGAGAGGTGTGGCCATAGCCCTGGAAAGCCAGGAGCCACCAGGACACAGGCAGGGGTGTTGGAGGGGGTGGCCTTCCGGCTGCTACCTTGCTCTTGAGCTGTCATTGGAAGCCCCTGCCACCCATGGACCCGTGGTAGGAAGGACCCCACCCAGGCAGCTTCTGTCCACGTGTGCTGGGGCCTGGATGAAGCAGGTGTCTCCTGGGCCCCTTGGGATTTGGCCAATTGCCTGGCTGCACCTCCTGGGCATGTCCCCTGCTGCGGTCCCACATTCTGTGGCTCTTACCAGTGACCATGCCAGGCACAGGGGATGGTCTGCATCTTGGGGTCCAGCCCTGTAGGATGGGGCAGGGCTCAGGGCTCCCAAGTCAGAACCTTCCTTAGGGCTCTCTCAACAGCCATTGCAGAGACCCTGGACATCAGCATTACCTGCAGCCTCGGTCAGGTGAAAAAAGTGCTGGAATCATCCAGAAAGTTCTTAGGCAGCACCCTGGCCCTGCCTAGCCTTGAAGCACCAACAAAATCCTAGTGCTCGCGCCCCTCTGGGTCTAGGGGTAATCAGAGGCCCCCTGCACGCAGCCGTCCACCTGGGCCCCCGAGGAGGGTGGGCAGGAAGCCCCTCAGCTCATCCCGGGGAGGGGACCGTGCTGCCGCCACATGATTCAGCCCATGGAATGTGCGACATCTGCCAGTTTTCTCACCAGTTTCTATTTACAAAACCTTGTCCTTTCGTTTCTGTAGTCATTGGAGCCTCTTTTAACTAGAACTTCCAACTCTGTGAATTTGACACTCATTGGAAATGATGGAATTAAAAATGTTTGTTAAACTCAGCTGAACACTGACAGGCGGCTCAGAGCAGACGCCAGGCGGCGGAGGCCTGGCACCCCATGCGGCCACCTGCCTGCCAGGGACAGGTGTGGTGGGGATGGGCCAGGACCCTCTGGATGAGCTTCCTTCCATCCAGGGAGGCCTGAAAGCTGAGTGTTGGGGCTGGACGGCGCCAATGAACACCAGGAGGGCTCGTTCTGGAGAAGGGCTTGCCGCGTCCAGGAACTGTCCCCGGCAAGCTACGGCCCCAGCACAGACCAAACACGTGTGCGTCTTTCCACAGCTCAGAATTTACTGGGTAAATAAATTCACAGGGGACGCCACTTTCAGCCCTGGCAGTCCTCTGAACATTCACGGACCACCTGGCTGTCTCAGGCCGCCCGACGCAGGGCTTTCATTCCCATCTTAACTGCCCTCTTAGTTTTCCATATTTTTAACCCTGGCGTCTATAGTTGTACATAATGGTGGGATTGTTGTGACATCCTTGCATATGCATTGATTTTTGATACCTGTGATGCTCTAGCCACGTATCAGATGTAGTGAGGTCACAGAAAGACTAAGAAAGGTTCAGGCGGCTGCAGGGTGACAGGATGCTGAGCCAAGAGCACAGCAGACAGAGTCAAAGAGTCACAGGAGGTGGCCAGATAAGGCTCCGAACAAACCAGCTCCGCAGACTCCACAAGGCAGAGGCGGGCAGATGGTAGTTTCACGGTGTCAGCTTGAGGTGTCATCTTGGAGTGGGCTGAGCGTGGTTGTCACTGGCAGGAGAAACTGCACTGTGATGATGCTTGAGGGACAGGAATCAGAGGTTGTTACTGTGGCGATTTTCCTGGACAAGGCTCATGAGAGTGACCAGGAGACTGAGCCAAGGTGCTGCTGTGTCCAGTCCCGGGCTCCTTTTGTGGGTCTCAGCGAGAGGGTGACATCTGGTGAGGTTGATCGCTCCCGCACCTGGTGCTCCCAATGGGATTTGGGATGCTCATGTGTCCGGGGCTCCTGATTTAGTCTAAGTTGCATGAACACATTTTTTTTAATCAATTGTGTCTTCTGGGGTGCCAGGCAGGGGGTGGCTGTTTACTTGTACCCACAAGACATGGCCATCTACCTGGGCCCTCCCACGCAAGATGGAGCAACTCATGGAAAACCCTGGCTTTATGGAATGCTGGGACTCGGGACAAGGCCCAGCTGAGAACTGCTGTTCTGCACGTCACAGAGTCGTTCAGAGCGGCCCCAGCCTGCTCATTCTTGCATGAGCCCAGGGCCCCGGTGGAAGCAGTAGAGGGCAGTCTGGTGCATGGCCCTGGACAGGATCCGGCCGCCTCTTATGTCCTGCTCTCTCTGGAGGTTGAGTCATACCTGGGAGGTGCAGGGCAAAGGCTATGCCGCCAAGGGACATGGGGCTCAGAATGTAGAGTACAGAATTGTTGTCACAGAGCACGGGGGAGCCTGAGGAAGGGGCTGATTTGCTCTGTGCCCGGTGACCAGCAAGCCCGGGGCACAGAAGCCTTGGCCAATTTGTTGGCTGTGAGCACTGCATTCACAGCGCCGCTCCAGAGGCCCAGACGCAGCATATCTGAAGCGGATATGATACCTGGCAGGCGCTGTGCCTGTCCCCTCCTCCTGAGTCCTTGTGTTGGGTGCATGCGCCCCACCTTGAGACAACACTGACCTCTGTTTCACTACTCTTACAGTGCTCCTGTGGCTGCGACATCCTTATGACATCACGTGGTTTGTTGGGATGATCTCAAGAGCAGGGGAGCCAGGCAGCAGGATGGGGCAGGTCTCCGTGGCCTGCTCCCACAGGACTCTGGAGTTGCTGTGACATCGGGCCACCGTGAGCCAGTGCTGCCACACTCCCTCCTGCAGGCAGTGGCTGATAATGCCTGGGCTCAGGAAGGATCACCTCCCAGTGTGGCAGCTCCTTCTCTGGGGAAAGGAGCAGCACTCCAGGGGCCCATGTCTACCCCGTCATCTATGAAGTCCTAAACTCAGATTTAATTTAATTTATTTATTTGAAGAGAGAGGGACAGTGAGAGAAAGACAGAATCAATTTTTTATTTAGTTTTTCATAGACTTTCGTTGCTCAGACACTCCATTGTGTACGTGGTGCTGGGGTTTGAACCTGCGTACTCACGTATTCAAGGCAAGTGCCGTGACCGCTGAGCCACCACTCCAGCCCCCTAAACTCAAATTTTAAAAGCACATTTTTCATGATAAAAATGCATGTGCAGCACTGTGGTCTGAGTGTTTTCAATCCACATGTTGAAATCCTCTCCCTGAGGTGATAGTACTAGGAGGGATGGGGCTCTGAGAGGTGATGAGGTCATGGGGTGGAGCCTGCATGAATGGGATTAGCACCCTGAGGCCCCAGAGCTGCCTCCCCTTCCACTGAGAGAGAAGATGCTGTCCACCAGGAAGCAGATCCTTGACAGACTAAAGCTGCGGTGCCTTGGTCCTGCACTCCAGGACCCCAGACTGCGAGAAATAAATGTCTGTGGCTTATTATCACTATGGCAGCGTTTGTTACAGCAGCCTCAGTGGGCTGACACGCACCAGACAAAGTCAGGAATATGCAGAAAATCATAGGAAGCTGAGGGAAGGAAGAGGGAGGTGGGAGGAGGGA
>PVKS010028711.1:0-17500 GCA_004027875.1 Aplodontia rufa
TTGTGTATCTCTTGAGTGTATCTGCTATTGTTTAGATTATCTTATAAGATCCATCAATTTATTATTTATTTTTATTTGTGTTAATTTTATTCCTTAATCTCTGATATAGATCACATTATTTATGAAAAATTAGCATGCAACTGCTCTCACATTAAAATGTCCCTCATTCTTCAGTCTACATGCAGGTTATTTTTCTACTGATTCAATAATTCCTACATACATACTATATTGATTTGATAATAGAGTGATCCTTCTTGCACTTAGTAATTAATCATGTATGTTAGATGTCTCCCTCCCTCCACCTCCCAACTATTTCTCATTTTTATCATTTCTTTGTATTCCCTAGGTACTTTTTAAATGTAAACTTTAAGAGCATTTAATCTAATTCTTTAAAAAAATCATACCTTTGAAATTCTCTGTACAACTAATTGAAACAAATTATTTCAGTATATTAAACCATCCCATTGGAGGGAGGGCTCAGTATGACATTTTATTTGTTGCCATCTTGCATTATGTTTGCTAACTTTTATTATTACTTTTTTTCTAAGAAATCCTCAGTATATTTAGAGAAATATTTATTTTTGTCAGTAACTTATTTTGTCAAAGTGATTGTTCTTAATCAATTTTAGTTATAACTATTTTATTTAGAATATTCCTAAGAAAATATCAAGACCAGTAATAAACACTAATTATTTTGTATAATTTAAAAAAAAAAAAAAGAAAAACCATGCCTGGACTAGAAATCAATAACCCTTGATTCCAGAGTCAGTTCCATCCCTGTGAAAATCATACACTAACACAGGTCTCAGTTTCTCTTGGTTTCTGTGACATTACTCTGTTTCTTGAGTGTGTGTGTGTGTGTGTGTGTGTGTGTGTTGGAGGTGGTACTAGTCATTTAAGCACCCAGGGACCCTATACCACTGAGCTACATCCCCAGCCCTTTTTTTACTTTTAAGACAAAGTCTTGCTAAATTACCCAAATTGGTCACAAACTTGTGATCCTCCTGCCTACTAACTTTTACCTGCCATATATTTGCTTGCTCTCAATATGCTGCCTCTGGAGACTCAAAACACATTATTTCCTTTGTCTTGTCACTTCTCTAAGAATTCACTATCTTATTCAAGAAGTTATATTAGCTGGAATTCAAGACCACATCTTTGTGAATTGTTCATTCCTTCGGCACCTCCCATTTGTATATGAAATAGAAGGTGCTTCTCCATTTACAGTGGGGTTATGCCTCCACAAACCTGTTGTAACTTCAGAGTGTTTTAAGTCAAAAACGCACATAATATGCCTAACCTAGCAATCTCATACTTAAGCCACAGGGCACACTGTAGAGTATCTATTATTTATCTCCACTGTCACCTGGTTAACTGGGAACTGTGGCTCACTGCTACTGCCCAGTATCACAAAAATGTATCATACCACACATATCACTAATCTGGGAAATGATAAAATTCAAAATTTGAAGTATAATTTATACTGTGTATTGCTTCTACCTCATGAGAAGATTGAAGAATTCTAAGTCAAGACTTCTGAAGTCAGAGACCATCTGTACATGTTAATAAGCTTGTTTGTTTTTCTCTTGTCAATCTGTCTTTTATTACAGAGGTCTATTCCAACTAAGAACCCATGAGAAATGAGGAAAAAATTGTTTATTCTTGCCCAACATTCTGTGTAAAAATGTAAACACACTTAAAGTAGGACTGGAAGGGAATATGGATAATGATAGGGTTTGTTTTTTAGAATTATGAGTATTTTTCTCCATTAAAAGATCTCCATTATTGTCATTATTTTATCATTTATACAAATATAAAATTGATATATTATCATCTTAATTTATGTCATTTTTCTAATCTTAATAACAAGTTTATGGAGCTAGGCAATAATATATGAGCTGATCTTGATTTTATAAACAGTAAGATGTTATAAAACAACCCAGGATGCTCTTATAAAATGTTTGCTATAATAATATGCCATGGAAATGACGCTCATATCATTCTGCCATATCTAAGAACACTTTGCCAGAGGTGTCACTATCTTCTATATCAGTGTATAATTATATACGAGATAGATACAATTCTTACAACTACTTTGAAAATGAGAAAATTGAGGAACAGAAACATTTAGGGGACATACTCAAAGCCTACCCATAAATCAGAATGAATTTTCAATGCATTGGTACTTACTCAATTAACATTCTGAATACATTTTAGATTTCTATACCAATTGCTCTTAGCAGTTAATACATAGTATAATTTGCTTGAGTAAAGAAAACACCACATTATTTTGATTCATCTTACAGCATGTTCCTTCTTCCTATTTGCTTAGGAGATTTTAAAAAATGTTCTTATACTCTTTTATGCATGATGGATGACTTTCAAAGACAACATTGTAAATAGAATCTTTTATTTCAGGTGCCCAATTGACATGCAAAATAACAAAATTGAAACGGAAACACAGTTTTCCATATCTTCACTTATTTTCTCTCTGGATAGAATAATGATCCCTTTCTTTGACTAATTTGAATATTGCTATGACTGCTGGGTATTGGGCTTTATGAAATGACAAAAAACAAATTATTAATAAGAATCTGTTTGACATGCAATACAATCCTAAGCCAGAATTCTTTAACAATACTAGATCTATTGATTTTTTTATTTCAAAATCAAAACAAGTGTTCTGCTAATTTACCTTAGAAGCAGTACACAGGCATTTTAAAAAATTATTCTAACCAACAGTCAGCCCATTCTAACCTTGTCACTTCATCTATGCTAAAGTAGTCAACCACAAGACCTATTCTGTGAAACATAGGTCACAAGACCTCTGAAAAGTCAGATATTGATAGTTTCTTTGGCCATTTTCTGAATTCCTAGAAGTTTTAGATTTGAGTATGAAAGATGTTTTATTCTCCTTTTCATTAAGTTGACAGTTTCACACTCTTGTCAATAGACTTATTTTGTATACCTCATATCTCACATATCTTTCCTTAAGAGCCTAAGTCTTCACAAATTCAACAGAAGACATTTTTTTTTAACTTGAGTATTTGGAAACCTTTTTGAAAATACCATCTACCAATAGGGTAATGAATGATCTTTATATTTAAGCCCCTATGTTCTACCCTCCTCTTGATCCAAGCAATAATAATAAATCTTATTATTTCACTCTTCTCTGACATGGTATTTCAGGTAAATTTCACTTTACACTCTAGGTGAGAACCACAAACTGGAACTTGCAGGCTGTTCTGGTTGACCCAGAGTTTTTAAGAATCAAGACAACATGCCAAAATTAGTTAAGTTCAAATAAGTGTCCAGAAATCCAGTTTCTCTAGAAAAACTGGAAATTTTTGCAATGCTGTGCCTGAATTCATATGTGCAAATATTTCACTTGATGTGGAGGAATGCCTGCCTCCTTTACAGGGTTATAGGGAAACAGCTTTACCTCATTACAGCCACCTGGATGTTTACCTGCCATTTTTCCTATCAAGTGATCCTGATGTGGATTGGTAAAACTTACATAATAAACAAAATCATTAAGATAGTCAACCAAGTATTTAATGATATGCCTCAACTAATGCTTGACACTTTTAATCAACTTTGAGAAAGCTCAAGTACATTCTAGTCAGCTGCAACTCACCTTTGCCCAACTTAGCATAGCTAAATCCTTCCTCCTGCCTTGGGGTGTAGGTGTCCTCTTATCTTTCTGCTGCTCCAGACATGCTTCTGACCATAAGTCCCTAAATTGCACTTTGTGCATTCTGGATTTGACAATGACAACCTTTCTCTGATATCTTAGTACTTTCCCACCATTAATGGATGATTCTCTTGCACTGGATTTTTCTGAAACAATAGTGGTAAATCCTTGGTTGACTAGTCCTTGCTAACTTACAGCCAACTCCTATCATTTCTTTGACGCTAAGATTTCTGTTAAATCCAGCTCACTTTACATTATGCTACCTGCCTGGCCTAGTAGGCATTTGAATTTCTGACTTTTTTTGATAAAACAATTTATATTTTAACTCATTATCTATGTTCTGCATGTACACTGAATTTTGAAGGAGTAATGAGAAATAGCAGGTTACAAGTCCCTGACCACAGGGAACTCAGCTCCAGCAGCAGAAAATGAAATATGCACAAAGAGTGATAACTCAAGGTTCATAGGACTGAATCCCATATAATGATTTAAAGTAGAATTGTCCGATAGAATATAACGCAAACCAAAAATGTTAATCACTTATATATTTTAAATTTTCTAAGTAGCCAAACTGAAAAAGTTTTCTATATGTGAAATTAATTTAGTATGCCTTACATAAACCAATATAACCAACATATTGTCATTTCACCATATAATCAATCTTAAAAAACTACTGATGAGATATTTTTATCCTGTTGGGTTTTTTTTTTTTTTACTAAGTCTTTGAAATCCAGTATTTACTTTATACTTTCAGAACATCTCAATTCGGACCAGATACATTTCAAGTGCTCAAGAGTCACAAGGGTGGCTACTGTATTGGACATCATAGCTCTAAAATAATAAGAATCCCAGAGATGGCAGAAAATCATTTGACTAGAAATATCAAGGAAGCCTTCAAAGTAAAAGTACTGTTGGAAAATAAATAAAATGTTGATCAGTGATGGGCAGGTTAGAAAGCTATTTACAATATGAGGAAAGCAAAACAGAAACAAGTGAAACAACATACATGTTTATGGAATAGAGAATTCGGACAGCAGGAGACATAAGATGAGAAAAAAGTAGGAGATTAAGAAGGGAAGGAATGTTTGAATAAACTTATGAAGGACAATGTTCTGTTAAGGATATAGGATTTTATTCTCTGGGTAATGGGGAGCCATCAATATATTTTGAGCAAAAAAAAGTGCTTTATCAGATGCATGTTTAAGAGTGGATAGCATACAATACTGGACTAAAGTAACTCAAATAAAATTAGTCAGGTCTAAATTCATGCAAATAGAGAGAGAATAAAAAGATGTAAGCTCCAGAAGGCTGATATCAACTCAATACAAAGAATAATTTTCTAAATTGTCAGTACTGTCCAAAGCACCATGTGCTGGTAAATTCGACTTTGGGGATGAAGGGGTAGATGCTAGATAACTACTTGTCAGAAATCAGGCAAAAGAGAGGAACTCTTTTGTCCCCTGCAGCACACAGATAGCACCCCTATGCTCAATTCCTTTGAGCAGGCTGTAACTTCATGCCTTTCACTCCCATTCAAGGCAGCATATTGGAATGCAAGGGAGAGAGACAGCACTATTATTACCAAGATAACCTTGAGTCTGTTCTAATTTATTTTTTTAAAAGAAAATAAATCACTCTCAACCTTTGTTGCTTTATTAATGGGGGGAGTGGGGATGAAGAACATTTTATTCTCCTAGCAGCTGGTATGAGAATTCTTAGTAAGAGAATTTCTTTTGTTGAGAAAATGCTTTAGTAGGGTCACTTGGGTGGGTGAATGCTGCAGGCAATAATATCACGTGAGGCCAGTGATTCAGGGGAGAAGATGAAACTACAAGGAATAAGACAGGGAGAGGAATTTGTTTTTTCTTAAGAGGGAAGGAGTAAAAAAGAGGGTGAGGATAGGGAGAGAAGAAACAGCTGGTGGAATCATTTAGAAAATGAAGCCCTCAAATGCTCAAGTAACAAACTCAGGAAATGCATGGTGTGAGTGGATTTGGGACATTAAACTTAGCAGAGACCCTGAATTTTTCATCCAAGTTGAGGAAGAACAAAACAAAATACTTACAAATGAAAAACAGTACAACAGAGTAAGTCACAAGAAAACTAGCCTTTAGCAATTAGAGAAATTACATGGAACATTGCACACTGGGATTCAAGATACATTAAATTAGAATTCCAAGGGCAAGGAGACACGGTTGATTACCTTAAAACAACATGTTGGTCCCTCATGGCTTATAGTAGAGTTCATATCTGTCTGGACACAGGGAACATCAGATGACCATGACTGAATGCAGTCCTTATAAATAGTCTGCACTGGACTTTGATTTGGTAGAGACCACTTTCTGCACTCTCTCATCCCTGACTCAGTATGAAAAAAACTTGTTTAATGACCATGCCTCAAATGCTCTGAACCACATCAGTTTTATTTAACCAGCACTCCTCATAGTAAAGTATGATGAGACAGTGGAGCAAATTAATGTCACACTTTCTGTAGGGTCCATTTTTATTTGACAATAAATATTGGTTAAATAAGCATGAATATATTATTTGATTATCAATAGATTATTATTGTTCAATTATTATTATATTATTAAAATAAATATTTAATTTTAAGAGAAACATGGAGACTTCAAAGGAATGTCATGCTTTGGTCCTTCCATGTTTCATCACCAGATCACAGCATGTATGCTTCACAGTCCACTGCTGTAGGGATGCTTCAGTGGACAAGTTCTTGTAGTACTAGTCTGAAGCATACCAAGAGCTTGCTAAAGACAAGCCCGGAAGATCAATTGTCACATTAAAGTTATCTGCAAGTTGCTTTTGATTTTATGTCACAGTTTCCAAGCAACCTTGGTGATTCATCTGGGAAACAGCATAAATCAGCTTCATTATCATCATCACATGGCATTTTAAGGCTCACACAAATGCATACATCTGTCTATAGCTTCATATTAAGCTAGATATATATATATCAAGAGAGAGAGAAAGAGAGATCTGTTACCTGTTGTCTGCAGTTCTCAGGTTGGGTGCTACAGCCTAATTGTGGACTTATATTTAGTATATACACACAGGTCACTGAATATCAGGGACACTGAGATGAGGAATGAAAAATTACATGAGGATTGAAGTTGTGCTGTTGATTGTGTCATCTATATCTGTGTTGATGTCAGAGAATAAAATCAGTCCTACCATAATAACCAAAACCAAAAGCCCTGGAACCATAATCTATGGGCCAAAGTCCCAGTTCTGCCACTTCTTAACAATGTAAATCCTTTCAAATTATTTAAGTGCTATTTCTCAGTTTTCTGTATGTGAAATGGGAAACCTTATCATTCCTGCTTCATTGAGTTTTGAGAACAATTAACTAAAGAACTATCTATATATAAATACTTATACAACTGCACGGCACATAGTGAATGCTCAGTAAAGTTCTCTCTCTCTCTCTCTCTCTCTCTCATTGAGATGCTTAACAATACAAATTTGTGTATCTTAGGCACTATGCAAAGGCTGAAAGCTACACACATAAATCAAAATGCTCTCAAGTTAATTATATGCTATAATACAAAGGCAGGCTGTGATAAGCACTAAAATAATGGAATAATAAAATACTCAGAGAATACTAAGTTGAGGGCAGGGACTGGTTGTCTTTGTAACTTTAGTATATTTTACCCAATATCCAGCACAAAAATCAACCTTCACTAAATGATTAGAGGACAAACACATGATGTACAAGCAAGATAGGAAGTGGGGAGAACTAGAAAAGCTGTCAGAGAAAGGCTTAGTAATGTAGAGGGGAGTTCAGGAGGATTTGAGAAATGAATGAGTAAAGGAGAAAAAAATGAACCTTAGAAATGGGGCAAAAGAAGGGAAATGAGAAGTTTGTTACATACTACAGCCCTGATAGTTTTTTTAAAAACTTCAAAATATTAAAAACAAAAACTATCCTTGACTTTATTGGGATTTCCTTTACCAAAAGGTGAAAGGGAAAACCCAATGTCAAGCTTCTGGTTCAGGAGAACCATCACAGGCAAGAGAAAGAACCTCAGATGGGTCTAAGTTCTGGCCTAAGCACAGGCAAAAGAAAATGTGTTCATCCAAAAACCCTCCCTTTGTAGACTTCAACCCACCTGAACCACAGGTATGGTCTCAAGTTTCCATACATTTTTTTGCCTCAGCGCCTTGCAATGACTGCATCTTTCCCTTCAGATTCCTCAGATCAGCTACTTCTCCTTTCCCTCCCCCACTCCACCCACCTAACTTCTATTTGCTGCAAAGGACTGAGTTCAGAGAACACCCTTTCTGGAAGGCCCTCCTTGCCCCTCCTTACCCATAACTGAGGTAAGGATCCACCCATTCTGTATTTCTATAACAACCTAGACTACCCTCATATTGTGCTATTTAGCAATTGACTGCTGACTGGGATATCTTCCTCCATCACACTGCTCAAATGCAGGCACTATGTCTTGTTTACTGCTAATTTTTTTTATAAACTAATAACCAGGAAGTTCGTTCAAATTCTTCCAAGTTGCAAAGTTCACAGATTGAAACAATATCATATATGCTATGTAAGTAAACTTTTTAACTCATCTCTGAGGCTATTTGAAAATTAATGAATAATGTATCAGTCTGTTATTACAATTATCAGTACAAATACAGCTTCTATTAATATATAGGTTAAGACCTTTTATGTGCCTCATCTTCCCCATTCATACACACAAGACCTACTGCATTCCAATTCCAGTCCCTCAAGGAAACTTTTTGTAGGCATTGTTGTAACAAGCACAGTTTCCTTTTATTAGTAAAAAGAGTAATTGATTTTTCATTGATTAGACTACCAGAGACAGAAAAGTTTAATTAAACATATTGCATCATTAACATATGACAAAACAGGAGACTTCATGCACAAATGGTGGAAAGGTAAATAACCACTAAACTTATAGATGCACATATGTTTACACATCCTAATTGATCAAGAGGATGAATATACATGCAAAATCAAACAAGGCTACTCACTATTGCATTTTTGGGTTGATTTGTTAAACTGTGGTAATACATAACATAAAGTTTATTATTTTACTCATTTTAAACATTTACCATTTTAACCATATTCAGTAGCATTAAGTACACTAATATTGTTGTATAGACATCACCATTATTTCCTGAACTTTTTCATTAAACAATAATTTTATAAAAATCATTAGAGCATTACTTTTATACATATTAGATGGGTTCCTCTTGACAAATTCATACATGCACAGAGGAAAGTCAATAACCCACTAAAAGATATCCAAGGTGGCACAAAATACATCAAAGGTCACAATGACAGGGAAACAAAATCACATATCTATTCTAATACTGAATGTGAATGGACTCAAAGCCCAAATCAAAAGACAGATTAACACACTGCATCAAAAAACAAAACCCAACAATATGCTGCTTATAGGAGATATACCTCACAGCCAAAGATAGGCACAGATTGAAGGTAAAATGTTGGGAAAAAACCTACCATAGTTATGGCCCAAAAAAGCAAGCCAGTTTCACAATACTTATATCTGACAAAGTACAGTTCGACCAAAATTAGTCAGAAGAGACAAATAAGATCACTACATCTTAGTTAAGGGAATACTGCATCAACAAGATATAACTATAGTTAACATTTATGCACCAAACTCTAACATTCACAAATACATCAAAAAGGTATTCCATGACATTAAATCACTTATCAATCTCAACACACAATAATAATGAGGGACTTTAACACACCTTTATAACCAATAGATAGATCATTAAAACAAAAAATGAACAAAGATGTCTCCAGCCTAAACAACTGTATAAATCAAATGGACCTAACAAACATCTACAGAATTTTCCATCCCAAACCGGCTGAGTTTACCTTCTTCTCAGCAGTGCATGAATCCTTCTCCAAAATAGATCATATCTTAGTCCACAAAGGAAATCTTAGCAAATTCAAAAAAGTTTATACACTCCCATATATCCTATCAGACCACAGCAGTATGATCTTAGCAATTAACAGCAATAAAAATAACCTAAAGTACATAAATACATGAAGATTTAATAATAGCCTCTTAAATGAAGAATGGACCAAAAAGGAAATGAGAACAGAAATCTAGAAATTCTTGGAAACAAATGTGAATGAAGACACAACATATCATAATCTCTAGGACAGTATGAAAGCATTCCTAAAAAGGAAAAATCCAGGACCTGAAGGATTCTCAACTGAGTTCTACCAGACCTTTACAGAATTACCACCTCTCCTTATTAAGCTATTTCATGAAATTGAAAGGGATGCAAATCTCCCAATTACTTCTTATGAGGCATGAGGCAATCATAATTCTGATACCAAAATCCAACAAAGACATATCAAAAAAAGAAACCTACAAACCAATAGCCCTGATATACATAGACTCAAAAAATACTTAACAAAGTCCTAGAAAACTGCATCCAAAAACACATCAAAAAGATAATACATCACAATCAAGTGGGCTTCAAGGCTGGTTCAACATATGCAAATCAATAAATTTAATTCATCACTTAAATAGAATTAAATACAAAAACCATATGATCATTTCAACTGATGCAGAAAATGTCTTTGAAAAAAAATCCAACACCCATTTATTCTCAAAACTCAGGAGAAAATAAGAACCAAAGGAACTTACCTTAATTTTGTTAAGGCCATTTATGACAAAACCACAGCCAACATTATACTTAATGGAGAAAAACTGAAAGCATTCTCACTAAACTCAGGAACAAGATAAGACTGTCCACTCTCACCACTCTTGTTAAATTCATTACTCAAAACCCTAGCCAGAGCAATCAGACAAGAGAAGGGAAATCAAAGGGATTCAAATAGGAAAGGGGGAAGTTAAACTATCTCTATTTCCCAATGATATGATCCTATACCAAGAAGACCCAAAAAACTCTATCAGAAAACTTCTAGAGTTTATAAATGAATTCAGCAAAATGGCAGGATACAAGATCAACAACCATAAATCAATAGCTGTCTTTTGCTCCAAACTCATTTCTGCCAATGAAGAAATCAGGAAATCTGTCCCATTCACAATAACCTCAAAAAGAATAAAAAAACTTGGGAATTAATCTAACGCAGGAAGTAAAAAAAAAAAAACTCTAAAATTAAAACTATCAAACATTGAAGAAATAAATTAAATAAGACCTGAGAAGATGGGAAGATATTCTATGTTCCTGGTTAGGCAGAACCAACTAGTTAAAATGGCCATTCTTCCAAAAGCAATGTACAGATTCAACACAATCCCCATCAAGATACCAATGTCATTCTTCATAGATATAGCAAAATAAATTCTCAAATTCATTTGGAACAATAAGAAACCCAGAATAGCCAAAGCACTACTAAGAAAAAAAATAGGGCCATGGGAGTATTTCAATACCTGAGCAGAAATTGAAATTATACTATAGAACTGTAGTAATAAAAATGCCATGGTATTGGTACCATAATAGGCAGGATGACTAATGGAATAGAATAGAAGACGCTGAGACTAATTCACAAATCTTAAAATAACTGATATTCAATAAAGGGGGCAAAAAAAATAGGTTGGTGTAAAGATAGCCTGTTCAACAAACAGTGCTAGATAAACTGGACAGCCATATGTAAACAATTGAAATTAGGTTCTTATCTCTCACCCTGCACAAAAATCAAATTGAAATGGATCAAAGAATAGAAATTAAACCAGCAACCATACAGTTATTAGAAGACAAAATAGGATCAATGCTCTACATATTGGTATAGTCTTCCTTAACAAGACTCCCATAGCACAAGAATTAAAACCAGAATTAGTGATTTGGATGCCATTAAACTGAAAAGCTTCTGCACAGCAAAGGAGTTAGTCAAGAGTGTCAAGAAAGAACCTACAGAATGGGTGAAAATCATGGCCTGCTACCTTTCTGATAGGGGACTAATATCCAGAAAATACAAAGCACTAAAAAAAATTAACACCAAAAACACAAACACTCCAGTCAATAAATGGGCTATGGAACTAAACAGAAACTTCTCAACAGAGGAAGTTCAAAAAGCCAAAAGATATATGAGAAAGTTTTACATTACTAGCAATTAGAGAAGTGCAATCAACACTGCACTGAGATTCCACCTCACTGCAGTCAGAATGGCACAAATGAAAAATACAAACAATAACATACGCGGGAGGGGTTGTGAGGAGAAAGGAACACTAACACAATGTTGGTGGGACTGCAAACTGGTGCAGCCACTCTGGAAGGCAGTGTGGAGAGTCCTCAAAAACCTAGAAATTTAGTTATGTACAACCCAGATATCCCACTCCTGAGTATTTTCCCAGAAGAGTTAGAATCAGCTTATTATAGAAATAGAACTATATCAATGCTTATAGCAGCTCAATTTAAATTAGCTAAGTTATAGAAACAACCTAGATACCCTTCACTGGATGAATGGATCCAAAAACTGTGAAATTTTATTTATATTTACACACACACACACACACACACACATAATGGGAGTTCTACTCAGCTATTAGAAAGAATGATATCAGACCTGGAGCTGTGGCTCAGCAGTTACAGCGCTTGCCTGGCATCGACAAGGACATGGGTTCGAACCCCAGCACCACATACATAACAAAGTGTTAGAGCAACTAAAGCCACATGAAATACTAAATAAAATTGATTCCGTCTCTCTCCTTCTCTCCCTCTCTCTCTCTCTCTCTGTCCCTCTCTCTTAAAAAAAAACAACAAACATAATGCATGCTCTTAAAAAAAAAAAACAGAAAATGATAGGCTTTTGCAGATGAATGGATGGAAATAGAAAAAAATCACATTGAGTGAAACAAGCCAAACACAGAGACTTAAGGGTCAAATGTTTTCTTTCATGTGTGGAGATTAGAGTAAAACCTAACATAGAATGAAAGTTAGTCAAGTTTATTTAATAGACCCACCATATCTGAAGTAACACATAAGCTGTGGGAACTACAGCTGTGAAGGGGAGGGGAGGGAGAAAGTGAGGAAGAAGAAGGAGGGAAAAGGGGGGTGTTCAATACAGTAGAGTGCTCTTTACTCCCATGAGAAGTCCAAATATACCCAGGCAGGGATATAAATACATGTATATGGTCATTTCTATCTGTAACTTAGGGGAACTACAAAGGAGACATGAGATCGGGGAGTGGGGGAAGAGAGGGAGATCCTGGGCAAGAAGCAATATTAAGCCACTCCTTCAATATGTATAAATGTATGAATGTGAACCAACAAATCCCTTCATTACATAAGGCAAAGTTGAACTAATTTAAAAAAAGTTATTAGAGCATTACAGTTATACATAGTAGTTGGGTTCCTCTTGACAAATTCATACATTCAGGAATTCTATTTTAGTTCATGCCCCCACTTTTCATCTTCCCACCACCTTTCTTTCTCTACTGATCCTCCTTTTGCTCCTTTATTTTTCATTGGTTCTTCCTACTTATACATAAAGATGAAATTCCCTGTAGCATATTTCATTCTGCATTTCATCCCCTTTCTCATCCCTCCTCTCTCCCTCTCAATATCCTTCTACTTTACATCTTTTTTTTTTAGAGAGAGTGAGAAAGAGAGAGAATCAATTTTATTTATTCCTCTAGGTTTCATTGGATACCTAGCTATGTATGTGGTATTGGAGTTTGAACCTGGGTCCTTGCACATGCCAGGCAAGAGCTCCAACCACTGAACCACCTTTCCAACCCCTACCCTACATCTTTATAATATCCAATTCTTCTTTTCTTCTTTCCTTTATTTTAAAAAATAACTCTCCATGCCCCTCCCTACTAGCCTCTGGTAACCACTATTCTATTTTACTTTCAATCTCCATAAATTTGCTTTTCCTAGATACCTCATATCAGTATAACCATACATTGCTCTTTTAAATCTGACTTATTTCACTAAGCATACTTTCAAGCCTCACTCATATTATGTCAGAATTTACTTCCTTTTTAAGACTGAGTAGTATTCCATTGTATGTATATAGCACATTTTTGATCCATTCATCTGTTGATGGAGATTTCGATTGTTTCTACCTTTTTGACTTTGTAAATAATACTGTTACAAACATTCCTATAAAAGTATCTGTTTGAATTCCTGCTTTCAATTCTTTCAGTTATGTACCTAGAAGTAGAATTGCTCAGTCATATAGTAATTCTGTGCTTAAATTTTTGAGAAATCAGCAATCTATATTTCACAGTGACTGCACCATTTTACATTCTGACCAGTGCTAAATAAGGGTTCATACATTTTTTAATAAGAGCAAAAGATTGGAATAGACCTAAACATGTATTAATATACAACCAATGCAATGAGCTATGGTACATCTTCAAATAGAATACCACATATAAACAGAACAGGGAACTCCTTTTTTTGTTTGAAAAAGGAAAGAAGAACTCCACACATATATTAAGTGAAAAAGTGGCAGAACAGAGTTGCAAAATATTTACACACATCAATTTGCTTAGATATGCATAAAATATCACTGGAAGTCTAATTAAGAAATTTATCACATTTTTGCTTCTTAAAAGAGGAATTAAGTGATTGAGGGTCCAGGGAAGACAGAGTTTTATACTTTTTTACTTTGAAGTATATAAAGTACTTGAGTATTAAATTTTAAAACTAGATAAAATGCATTGGATTTTCTGAGCAAACTACATTTGTCCCTTCTTCAGGTTGAAGGTCCACATCTTACCCATAGAAGGGTGGACAGCATGCCTCAGTTATATAGAACCATGGACATATTTCTGAAAATCTCCCTCTCTTTTTCTCTGCATCTTTTTGTCCATATCTATTCCCCTATTCTTGCTAATTCTAAAACAAGTATTAGAGCTAAATGTATAACCTGTTCTCTCATGACTCTTCCTTTGTACCTCCTTAGAGGGGAGCGACAATCTCATGAATGGTTTTGTGAAAGCCAGAACCCTACTCCAATCCTTTGGCAATAACTCCCCCCCCAAAAAAAAATGAAGACACAAGGTGAAAATATTAATCAAACACATTGAAAAAAAAGATCTCTCCTAATATGGTAAAATCACAGATTAAAGTAGAAGCATGGGATATATAAAAGTGGATCCATCATTGCATCTTTGAAAAGCCTTACTAGCAATATGTGTTTGTGAATCTATCTTTAGCTCTATAGGTTGAGAAGTGAGAATAATGTCTTTTTCATTATCTTTGAACAAATATGAAAAAGCATAGAAGCTAATCACTATAGGAAAGACCATAATAATAGCAAAAGAAACCAAAAAGTCAAATGCTTGTCTTTCCATTATCTAACTAGACAGACTTGCTCAATATATATTTTTAAATGATATTTCCCAGGGTTCTGTTTAGGTTAATGCAGTAGTATTCTCAAATTGTGTTGCTGAGTACAGGTCCTGAAATAGTTACATATGCTTTGAGTCATTTGCCTTTTTGCATATTTCTTGAGAATCCACAGTTGATAATCACAGATTCAAGCTGAAGTAAAATATTGTCAGTATTTTTAAGCACCATTTGGCCGAAAACATTGCTTGGAAAAGCACACACAGAGAGAGAGAGAGAGAGAGAGAGAAAGAGAGAGAGAGGAGAGAGAGAGAGAGAGGGAACCTGGTGACTCACAGACAGATTGTAGTCTGTTATTTTGAGACTTCCCTGCCCACTATCACATTGCCACACATCTGGTCCATCTTCAAAAATGGTGACTCGTTGGAGCAGCATTCATGCTGGTCTCCAAAGCTGGGTGGCATTAATACAAAAGTGGTACAACTCTTCCATTCCCTAGTTCCTTGTTCACTTGGGAAACAAGAAAGAAAATACTGAAATGAAAACCGATGTGGAAAACAAATTCTTTCATAATCTTAGTCAATGTTTTAAATTATTTATTTGTTCAATGAATTTAATCAATATGGAAATACTAATGCAATTATTTGAAATACTGAAGATTTAAAATTTTAAATGTGATAGCTTGAAGTTTTCATGAGAAGAGCAAGTGCTGATGATCGGGGGGAAATGAAATGGAACATATTTTGGATCAAAAAAAAATGGGCAGTAAGGCTTTTAAGTGATGCCCAACAGTGAAAAGTTCACTATTACTATATTAGCTGGTGTTTAGCCAAAATTTGCCTTACAATTTTCATAGCAATAGTGCTATCTTAATCAACAGAAAGTGATACATTTATTGCCTTTCAGTATTGTTCCTATACTATGCACCTGGAAAATTTGCATTTTGAGGGTTTTTATTTACTTCTAATTTTTTGTCATATCAATAAGCAAATGACAAAATGTGCTCTGTATTGAGATTCAACTTAATTCTCCTATTCTGCATATCATAATTTTAATTTTCAATTGTTCTTTATTTAATCAAATCTTGTTTTTAAAGGTACATATAATTTAAATTATAATTTTTTAAATTATCATAAGATTAAATACAAATGAATGTGAAATGAACTATAATTTATAATTAATGGCTTCCCTACAGTCGTTCAGTTAAATACTTGATTTTTAATACGTATATTTAAAAATAAATCCCATAAAATAAAATATTCCTTTTATAAAGAACCAAGTGATATTATGATAACAGTGTTTTTATAATGATGGCTGAATCAAAAGCATTGGCTAGCACCACACATTGACAATGAAATGAGAAAAACGTTTGTTTCTGTGATGATATGGGTGTATTTTACTCTATTATTAGAAAACAGTATCAAAACATTACACAGAATCAGTAACTCACTATTCTAATCCTAAATGGTAAGCAAAAGTTTCTGGGCATTTTGAAATAATAACAAATATATAAAGTCATTTTCAAACACAGATTCTGCAGAACCGTGGTTTGCCTTAAAGGGGGAAAAATAGCCATAGTCAGCCCAAGCTTATTATTGAGTAATAATTTAAACAAATATCTAATCTCAGATTTACTAAAAATAATGTGATCATCTTTTGTTTTAATGTAGCTAAATATAAAACTGTGAAACACTAACATGAAAAAATATGTAGCAAGAGCAGAGCAGTTTTAAATATGCATAACTAAATCATGTTTCTTATTATTCACTGGATACAGACAACTTCAAAAATAATTCTAAAGTTTATTTCCCTATAGTTATAGCATAAATACATGCTCCCTCAAAGGAACAAAGACTTGGTCAACTGCATGCTAAATTATTTAAAATATAAATATACATTCAGGACAACTATACATTTGACATTGTACTCAAAAATAAAGTTGAGTATGGAAAATTCCAGTAATAAGCAGTGGAATTTTAAAATCATTGTTAAGATTACTATTATGATAATTGTGTGGAATCTTTTGTTTTTTTCTACTTGTTTCTCTGGTTTGATTTTTTTGTTTTTATTATTTTTTTCTTGCCAGGGCAATAACATTTAATCACTCTGACGCCCCCCTCATAGGAAAAATACCTGATCAGTAAAACAACCTGCTTCTCAGAAAAGTATCAACATTTTTATTTCCATAGCTATATAATTAATAAATCTATGGAATATTAGAGATCAAAAGACATAACTCATATTTCACACAGGCATATAAAACACATATTCTACATTTGTACTATTATGTACACTTAATCCCAGATATGAAAATCCAATTTAAACATTTAAAAATTCAATCACAATTTTACAACTGTTGAGAAATGCAAATTGGCATGAAGACTGATACCCCTTATGGAATACTTCTCTATAAATAAACCTAAACATTTTAATTTTTTAATCATCAAAATATTTCCTTTCATTAAAAATTCATTTCTGATGTGATCTAATACTTTCTGTGTCTTAATAGATTTA
>PVKS010028711.1:22500-26119 GCA_004027875.1 Aplodontia rufa
GGGAAATAGAAAAAGTAGTTAATAAAAGATCACTTCAATAAAGAGATATTCTAAAAAAAAAACCAGAAATCTTTGAAATGAAAGAATCAATAAACCAAATTAAAACTTTAATGGAAAGCATCACCAATAGATTAAACCACTTTAAAGATAGATTTTCAGTCCTTGAATACAAAGGATAAGATCTTGAAAATAAAGTTGACCATAAAGAAAAGATGTTAAGAGATCAAGAACAAAATATTCAAGAAATCTGCGATAACTTTAAAATGTCAAATTTAAGACTCTTTGTATAAATGAAGACTCTGAAATTAAAGCTAAGGGAATGTACAATCTTTCTATGAAATAATACCAGAAAATCTCCCAAACTTTAAAAATGAGATGGAGATTCAAATATAAGAGGAACATGGGACTCCAAATATACCAAATCACAATAGATCACTCTAAGACACATTATAATGAAAATGCCTAACATAAAGAATGAGGATAGACTTTTTAAAGCTGCAAGAGAAAAATGACTGGTCACATTTAGAGGCAAATAAATCTGGATTTCAACTGATTTCTCAATCCAGACCCTAAAAACCAAGGAGGCTTGGAATAACATATACCAAACTCAGAAAGAAAATGGATGCCAACAAATAATACTATACCCTGAAAAATTAAGCTTCAGAATTGAAGATGAAATTTTAAAAACCTTCCATGATAAACAGAAGCTAAAAAAAATTATAACTAAGGGAAGATGGTGACCTGAAGCATGACAGCATTTCCTGGGGCTCTGAGACTGCTTGGGAAAAATCCACTGCATCAGCAATTTTCCCAGGTGCATCCAGGGGAAACTATATTTGATTGTCTACTACTAGTTTGTGAAGCTTTTTTATAAGGAGCCGAGTCTTAGGAGTTTCGCAAGAAGGGAAAAAAATTTAAAAAAAGAAGTGGGGGGATTTTCCGCTCCCGCCACGGGCACAGAAGCCTGCCACTGCAGACAGCCTGCCAGAAAGAGTTCTGTCTGCCTCACCAGGATTACTGGTACAGCTCCTTGCTTGGTGTTTGCGGAGCATTCCTACGAGTTTGGAAATAGGGAGTTTTTGTCTGTTCTACCAAGAATGGGAACAGTACCCTTCCGTCCTGAGGCTCGCTAGAAACATTCCCGACTGATTCCAGGGACGGGAATACAAATGGCAGCTGCCGATCTAGCGGGTCTGACCAGAAACATAGATTTCATCGCTAAACCCACCCTGTCCGTAACTAATTAGACCCCCACCAAACTCATACTCTGTAAGGGGTTTTAGCCAGGCTCGAGGACGGCCCCCTGGAGTGCCCGGTTGCTCGCCGCCATTACGAGCGACAGGACTACATTTCCCATCAGCTGCAAAGGCGGGGCTACGGTGCTTCTGTCAGAACTAGGGGAATTTTTCCCTGTACGGACAGGAACACTGACAACTTTCTTTTTGTTCCTTGAGCTCATTGGTCACAATCCTGCACCAGCTGCAGAGGCAGGGCAGCAAGCCGCATTAAAGATCCAGTGGGTCTGAGCAGAAACTTAGATTTCATTGCTAACCCCATCCTGTCAGTAACTAATCAGACCCTCGCCAACCTTGCATACTGTGAAGGGAGAGAGCTGTGCTCAGAGACAGCCCCCCGGGATGCCCGGTAGCTCTCGCCGCCATTACGAACGACAGGACTACATTTCCCATCGGTGACATAGGCAGGGCTAAGGAGCATATGTCGGAAGGAAGAGAAAGGTCTCTGTTCGGCTAGCAATGGTGGCAACTCCATTACGTTCCGAGCTCACTGGTCACAATCCCGCATCGGCTACAGAAGTAGCCATGACTGTGGATGCGAGCAGAGACACAGATACTGTTGCTGAACCAGTCCCTACCCTAAGTAAAACACTCGTCTCCCAAGCCCGCACATTGTGGGGAACAATCCTGGTACCGGGAGACAGCCTGCAGGGGGCCACAGACTGAGAGACATTCACTTTGAGGTCCCAGAGACACCCTCATTGTCTATAGATACAAGATTTCATTAAGAATTTTTCATTTGTTATTTTTGTTTTCTTTTACTTTTTTAGCTTTTAAATTTTTTATTTTTTAACTCATTATCTTTTTAATTTTTATTCTTGCTCTATCTTATTTTTATCTCAGCATATTTTATTTTATTTTTTTATTACACTGATTTTTTTCTCTTTTTTTCTTCTTCTTCTTTTTTCTTTCTTTCTTTTCCTTTCTTCCTCTTTTTCCCATTACTAGCTTTATGGTTAATACTAAAGTTAATGTTGGTGGATGTAAGTATTTATTTGTGTGTATATATTGTTGATTGACCACTACTCTTTCTAAGTCTTCTTAGCCTCTACTGCTACCCCTATAACATTAGATCCCAACTAGGGAAACGTTCCATGATAGCATGATAGACTCTACCCTTGGAGAGTGAAGACAACTACACCCCATACTAACCTCTTCCTCCCCTAAACTCTGATAATCCCTAAATATAAGCATTTATCCCTCACCCTCACCCAAAGACTTTACCCTTCCTGCATCTCAATCCTATATTTTCCTTGACCTACTCCTCCCTAATCTCTTGTCCCTCTTTACTCAAAGGCAAGAGCAATTTCTTACCTCCCCAACCCACCTCCTTGAATTCCTAGTCTTCCCTTCACCCCATTTTCGGAGAGACCCTGATATCTGAAGAAATAGACATGCGGCAAAACGGGCATTGGCTGGCTTTCATAATTTGCTGAGAGTTCTCTCTCAACGTAACCCATTACAACTAAACTAAGCCATAAGAAGCTCCAATTACTCCACCAAGAGCAATTTTCTCAAAGTACAAATCATGCTCTTGGACCCAGAAAATGAGGAAAAGGGGAAATATTTCACTTCCTCAACCCCAAAGCTCTCCACCAAAGGACCCCACAACTGGAGCCCTAGATGAAAATCAAAGGCATTGTGTCAGCATTATGATTAGTAATGCAATCAAAGAGTAGAGAGAGGAATTAAGGAATGAGTTTAGACAACAATTTCAAGAGATGAGTGACAACTTCTACAGGGAAATAAGGGAGCAGTTCCACGAAATGAGAGATCAGCTATACAAAGATACAGAAATTCTGAAAAGAGATGTAGCAGAGCTATCAGGATTGAAAAACATGGTTAATCAAATCAAATCCTCTCTGGAAGAAACAAACACCAGAGCTTGCTCTACTGAAAACAGAACATCAGCTCTTGAAGAACGAGTATCGGATAGTGAAGATAGACTAAACAACATAGAAATCAAAGAAGATAAACGGGATAAACAGCTTATAATACATAACCAGAACTTCCAAGTAATATTTGATGAGATGAGGCATAATAATTTGAGAATCATTGGCCTGGAGGAAAAATCTGAACAGCAAACAAGAGGTTTAAAGAAACTTTTAAGTGAAATCATAAGTGAGAACTTCCCACATTTGTCTATCGATCCGGATTATCACATACAAGATGCTTATAGAACTCCAAATAGACCTAATCAATTAAGAAGCTCACCAAGACATATTATATACAAAATGAATAACAGAGAAATCGAAGAGAGAATTCTAAAAGCTGCTAGAGAAAAGCCCCAAATCACATTCAGAGGCAAACCAATTCGGATCACT
>PVKS010028712.1:0-26133 GCA_004027875.1 Aplodontia rufa
GCTGCTCTGTGCTTGTATGAAAGCTCTTTCCAGTCACTGGTCCTGCCGCCAGACAGAGCGCAGGTCCGGGAGGTGTCCTCGCCAGAACGCTGTCTTTAAAGCTGTGCGGGTTTTTCTTTGCAGAAGTGACTCAGGCAGGCGGGAATGTAGGCTGGAGAGTGCAAATGCTGGCTGGCGGACCAGCCTCCAGCGCCGCCGCGGCAGCGCGGAACAAAGAATCCCTGGTCGCTCCTAAGTCTCTATTCCCCAGAACCAGTGCTAAGATTAGAACTGGTGATTCACCATGCTATTCTCCAAACGCACCTCAAAATACTTGTGAGAAGCCGGAGATATCCTCATCAGTCACGAGGGTGCAGGGGAGGTCTTTTGTCTTCAGATCGCCATCTTGAAGAGTCTCCCTCACATGTGCTTTTGCAACTCTGAGCTATTCCACATGTAAAAACTCTCCTGTGCAGATAGCAAAATTGACATGCCAAGAATCTCAAGCTGTACAGTTAAGCCAAGTACTCAATATTGTGCCATCTTGGAAAAGATTTGACATTTCTGAACTACAATGCACAAGAGTAGAGTTATAACTCATTATTAAGTTTTAAAAAAAAGTTGCATGGCAGCTTAAAATTTTGCATAAAACCCCAATATATATGGAAGAGTCCAAGAACAATCAGAGGACAATGGATTGGCTACATATAATTTCAATAGAACCAAAAAAATCAAATGGGTATTAATTAAATTGAAAACATTAAGCACCTACGAGTCTGAGAATGAAATTAGAAATTGATGATCAATTTCCTTCCACCTTGAAATCACGGTGTAAAAACCAGGTATTAAGTGCATTCCAAACTTCTATGTAGCACAGGTAGAATTTTCTGTCCATTGGCACCAAAGTGAAGTCAATTGTCCACTTGAGAGGCAGAAATTCCACATCTGAACATAGAGTAAGTTAGGAAAAGTGACTCCTTTTGTTTGTTTTATTACTATTGTGATTCTGAGATCTAGAATTACTAATATATACCAGCATTGAACAAGGCAAATTCTTGGCAAAAACTGTTAGGTTAGTGCTAACTCCCTTTTCCAACCACTGCAATATTTTAGCATGAAAAAATTAAAACCAATTCCTCAAATAAAAATAGGAAAGCAATATGAAACTAATGGAAAACATCAAACCAATAGGAAAGATTTCTAAAATTTGATTTCACTAGAATTGAAAAATTGAATAAAAGTGTGATTCACCCCAGCTCCCCTCTCCACTCTGATTTTTAAATATCCTGCAGAAAACAGAATCAGATTTCTGGATAAAGATGCAGCCTTTTTTATGCTTTAGTGCTCTGCAATTTTCTGCAATTGTGTCTCCCTCCCTGCAAAGTATTTAATAGAATATTCGTGCCAGTAGAGAATTGAGTTTCAAAGATTTACTAAGGTATTCCATGCATTCTAGCTATACAGAAACACCTACTAAATGTTACCATTGTTTATGAAGAATTAACATTTTTGGTATTAAAATGGTTAAATATCATGCTCAATTTACACTGGAGGTTAAAAAGAAACTGGAAATTTTAAATCTGGATATATTATCTAAATATCACATTCCCCCTAGGAATTGTAAATAAAAGCTGATGTCCTCTGATCCCAAATAGCTAATACTTTTAATTTTTGTTTCCAAGAGAATTAACAGAATTAGATTGTTTGAATTTATATTTGCAACAGAGTGTAGACTAGACAAGCTTAATCTGTAACTTCAGATCTAATGAAGTGTTAATGCCTGCATAAATTTCAGTGGAAAAGCCATCTCCTTGCTCAGCTGAATGCAAAAAAGAACAAAGAAGAAATTCTTCATCATTGAGCCTCAGGAAATTCCAGTATCTTGCATTTCATACTAAATCCTGAGGCTTCATTTATTAAACAGCTGCCTCTGAAAATCATTCAAAGCAGGTGGTTCATGGAAAGAATCTTCTCCCATGTTATCAAAGTTGAGCCAGTCTCCCACATTCAGCTCAGGAAGAAGACACCTTTCCACAATCCAATCAAGCTCATCACAGGAAGGACCCCAAAGGCTGCTTGTGAACAGGCTCATCTTCCTTGTATTCCTTCCAAACCTCTGGAATGGTATTCAAGTCCTCAGATGGTTGACTTGCAAAGAATCAAAATCACCATCACTCATATAATACAGGAAAGCTGGGTCATCACTCCCAGTGTTTCCTACTCCAGAGGAAAATTTATCATTTACATCGTTTTTAGCAATGATATCAACTGCAAATGTAAATGAAGAAGATGCATAGTAGCCTCCAGGTTCTGAAATTATCTTAGTGACCAAGCCTTCAGTAAAGTAGATATCTATTAGAGGGCAGATGGCATGATTAACCTCTCCATATTGAAGTTCAGTTCCTATGAAGTCTCTTCAAATGTCTAACACATTCAATCTGAAGCCAAATACCCCAGTCATGTCAAATACACATTAAGCTTCAAATAGAGCATGGACATATACTGAGATTCTTTGCAAGCACTTGAAACATGGAGCCTGATCCCAATTATTTGGACATCAAGCACCTTAGCTCATTACAAGAGGCACATACAGTTCTTCAACATTGTGCAAACTTCACTAGACTCTCTGCTTCTCCACTATTGTCTTCTGTTGCAACATGAAGTAAGACCTTAGCATTTGGGTGATTATGAGCAATTGTCTTTAATTCAATTTCACTGTCACATGTCATGACATTCACTACAAATTTCTGCTGTGTACCTTATCTGAGACACTTGCTTGCAAGGACTTATGTGAATGATATTGTCTGGAGACACACCCAATTCTTGCTGGAAAGCAATTTCATTTCTTGATAGAATAAGCAAATCCAGTTCCAAGACCCAAAATATCAAGTACAGCTGGAGGAGAGTTACACTCCACCATGTAAAATGGCTTTATTTCTCCTATTCACTGTGTTTCTCCACAATCTGTCCAAGATCCCCCATGAATAATGCATTTTCCCTGTGAGAGTGTGTTCATAAACATAGTTATCAACAGCACTTCCATGGTTTGTTCCTTCATCCAGCAGGCCAGCAGAGCAGATTGCATCCTCCATCAATCCTTTCATCTCAGCCACACTCCACAATGCCCAAGTCATACACCAGAAAAAACAAGAGATGGGCCACCAAGCCTATGTCAGATCCTTAGGATATGCAACAAATGGCCAAGTTGGGAGATGGAAGCCCCACCTCAGCTAGGTTCCCACGGTGGCTCAGGGGGAAGGTGGAACTGCTCTCCACACAGCACTTCTCCTAGGCCCTCTGGGTAGTGTGGACTTGGTCAGAGAGTTTAATCTGAGATAAGGACCCAAAGAGTTGGGTGGAGTCTTCTCTTTTTCAGTGGAATCTTTAGAGAGGGATATGGTTACCTTGACCAGAAACACCCAAGGCAGCTTGGGCCTTTGTTAGCAGGAAGGACGAGGAGGAAAGTGTGGCACCCACACCAGCTGAGCATCAGTGGCAGAAGCAGTGGGAGAGAAATGGAGCAGCATGGGAGAAAGAGGAGACACAGCTGGATAGGGAGAGGATTCAGCCTCCACCCAGTACAGAGCAACAGAGGGAGAAAGGAAAAGAAAGGGCAGAGAAGGCAACAACAGTGTGAAAAGAGGAAACACTTTACCCACATAGAGAGCCAGAGTGTCAGCTGCCCTCCTGGTGACACCAACACTCACTCAGGAGACATGGAAGGCAAGTGACAGAGCTGTGGTTTGCAGAGACCTCATTCAGGGCACAGGGAGCTTCTTTGCCTACTTGAGCTTGAGAGGTGTTATTTACAGAGACCTAACATGACATCAATAGCTCACTCCTACACCTGAGCTTCCTTCATCTGAGCATGTGCCTTCCTGCCAGGCTCTGTGGCTTCCTCTCCTCCACAGAGACCCAGAGCCCAGGCTCCATCACTCTAATTCTACACCACAGGACCCTTGGTCACTGCACAAGCAGGTAAGAGGCTGTGCTCTGCTTATGAAGGGCAGGGTGCTGGGTGTCTGAAGAGTCCTGTACACACTGGATCCTGCTGAGCTGATGGGGCCCTCACAGGGGAGGCCCAGCCTTACTCACTAAACTGAGCCTTAGACACCCACAGGTGGATGCACCCCTGAGGAACAGGCAGCCCCAGGATGGAGGAAACTCACAGCTCATTTACAATACAGGGTGAGATCCTGACAACCTCTCTAGGTGTGACCACCTGGTAATTGCTGGCCATTCAGGAAGCAGTCATGCCCAGAATGAGAGCCAAAGCCCAAATCTTGTCAAATGTGAGCTGTGTGGCAAACAGAGCCACCATTAATTCTTCTATGTGAGAATTTAGTTTTGTACAATGGAGTAAACATTGATGACTTCACAATATTTTGTGCATGTGTAAATTAAATTCAAGGAAGATAATTGCAAGTAGAAAAGAATTACAGAACAGAATCTACTTCCTGAATGCTATGATGTCCACCACACTGCCACCTCACACTCCATCTGCTCTTACTGCTGCTTCATCTGAGCCCCCCATGACAGAGGACACTATATAGAGAGGCACATGCAAATAGGGCCTCCCTCTGCTCATGAAAACCAGCACAGCCCTCACCCTGCAGCTCGGGGACAGGAGCCAGCCCTGGACTCCAGCTCAGCCCATTCAGTGATCAGGACTGAACACAGGCTGCTCACCATGGAGTCTGTGCTCAGCTGGGTTTTCCTTGTGGCTCTTTTCAAAGGTAATTGATGGAGAACAGGAGACACTGAGTGTGAGTGGACAGAGTGAGAGAAGGAGTGGATGAGTGAGCGTCTCCTGACCAGGCTGCCTCTGTGTTTGCAGGTGTCCAGTGTGATGTGCAGCTGGTGGAGTCTGGGGGAGGCCTGGTGCAGCCTGGGGGGTCCCTGCGCCTCTCCTGTGCAGCCTCTGGATTCACCTTCAGTGACTACTACATGGACTGGGTCCGCCAGGCTCCAGGGAAGGCGTTTGAGTGGGTTGGACAAATAGACAGCAAAAAATATAATTACGAAACTTACTACGCTGCATCTGTGAAGGGCCGATTCACCATCTCCAGAGACGACGACAAGAACACGCTGTACCTGCAAATGAGCAGTCTGAGAGCAGAGGACACAGCCACCTACTACTGTACAGACACAGTGAGGGGACCTCAGTGTGAGCCCAGACACAAACCTCCCTGCAGGAGTGCCCAGGTCCAGCAGGGGGCACTCAGCACACATGGAGCTCAGGGCAAGCCCAGAAGCAGGTGCAGAGGGAGTTTGTGGTTGCTGCCCTATTGGGTGTTGAGGTTTCTTCTCTATCTTGCCGGTTTCCAAGAATGGAATTTTGCTTGAATCGTGGCTTTATTTTATTTCTTTAGTTTCTGAGTTAAATTTTTGTTTGTTTGCTCTGAAGAGTGACAGCATACACAGGGCCTTTCAGAATCCCGGAACACAGGCTCCATCCAGGTTAAAGCACCTGCACAGGAAGTTTCAAGCTGGATCCCCCTGTACATCTTGAGCTTCCTCTCCACCATAGTATCCCTAGGGATCCTTTCCAAATTTAGGATCCTGTGTGTTTTCTTCCCATTTCTAATTTGAATATCATCCATTGCACAGGGAACAGAGACTCAGCCATGAACAAGTTCTGGGTGAGGCCACACTGCTCTTGTGAGTGACCTCAAAGTGGCCACACAGTGTCCCTGAGCCCTCTGCAGACCTGAGACAGCATTTTCTGAACAAGTCACAGGGTTACACTTGCTACTCTAGACTCAGACTCAGATGAAATGGACAGTGGAGACAGTTCACAACCCACTCTAACATACACACAGAGGTCACATCGCAGGCACATCACTAAGGACCACTGAGGGAGGATCTGATGCCCTGTCCTGTCCCTGACGCCAATTACTCATCAGAATTTCAGACCTCATCCTGTAACAGAGACTCAGGAGATCTCAGCAGTGCAGCACAGGGCAGCGTGGTCCATGTCCTAACTGTGCACAGCGGCAAATCATGGAGTCTGCCTCCCTTCAGAGAGCACAGCCTTTAGCAGCCAGAAGAGGAGGTGCAGGTACAGTGGGCACTGTCCTGCTCTCAGCACTGTTTAGCTCTCTCCTACAGAGCCAGGATGGACTTGTCCATGTAGGTCACTGTGACGTCCAGGCTCATCATGAATAACAACATGATTAGTAATCTTTTTATTGCCTTACTTAAATTACCTTCCCTGGTAGGACATAGATGTGTATGCATGCATAGAGAAGACATCTATGATAATAATAATAACAGTGATTAGGATGAGTATGGTGATAAATAAGCCAATAATACTTATTAATGCCTTGCTCTAATTTATTTATTTTAATTTATTTAGTTCTCACAAAGAACGATGTTAGATTATACCTTATTTTTACATTTTTGGTCAAATTCAAAGTGGAATATTTTCTTTCACAAATGGACTATGAAGCTTAAAAAAGGAATCAAAGTGAATCTCTTAAAATAGAAGAGAATCCAATACAGTATAAACCACAGGCATGGAAGAGTGGAGAATATGAAGATGTTTTCTGGAATGAAATTCACCAAATTAAGCATGTACAGTATCTCACAATGAGTCCCACATGTGGATGTCATTATAAAGCACTTCAGTGTTAATAGAAGGCAGACAAGATGGAGAGTAAGGGTCACAGGAGAGGGGAGGGTACATGACGTCAAGGGGAATAGGATTGATCAAATCATGCTAGATGTGTGTGCAGAGAGCTCATATAATGTTTTGTTCTAAACATGCAATTCTGCCAATCTTCTCCTGGAAATTCAGCAAGGTGCAGCCCTCAGAGGCTTCTAGGACCAGGTCCTGAGGTTTGAGGCTCAGCTGCTCTGCATCCTTCTGTACTTGAGGAGGTCCCTCCTCTCTGCATAAGATGGGCCTTCCCTCACTCTCCCACAGGACAGCCATAGAGGCAGTGACCTCCCACACTCATGACCTAAGGCCTTTCTGTGACTTCAGTTTCACTCATGCAAATTTCCCCACACTGAAGAACAAATACAGCCAAGTATGGGACATGTTACTCTATCCTTTCATTCAGGGTGAGCTCCCTCACCAGCCTCTCCACATCCACACACACATGCCCCCTACCTAGGTCTTGCTGTGCCTGTGGGCCACTGTTTATGGTGAGTGACTCACAGATTTGGAAATGGGAGTTGGGTCATGAGGGAATGTGTCTGCGTCGTCCACAGCTGCTTCCTGTCCCCAGGTGTCCAGGTGAAGGTCCACATTGTACAATGGGAGAGGGAGCAGTGGACCCTCATGGGCACTGAGCCTCTCCCGGGCCATGTACACTCTCTCCATAGCTGAATATCCTGTGTCCTGGGTATGACTCAGCCCAAGAAATAAACTTGAATGGATTGGTTTTTATCAGAGCTAATGTGGGTACAGACTACAGCCTTGTGGCCATTCCAGAGTGAGCATCTCCAGGGACACAGAGAAGAACCAAGTGTACAGCTAAGAAGTGTGAAGGCTGAGGTTTCTGCCTTGTATTACTGCACCCAAGCACTGTTGTCTAAATGCATTGGAATCCCAGACACAAACCCTCCTGCAGAAGTCCACAGAACCAAGGATGTGCTCAGGACCAGCTGCAGAGTCAGGGCCAGCAGGTGGGAAAGGACCATCAAGGGCTCAGGAGCAGAAGTGGACCTGGGATCAAGTCCAGCCCAGGAATTGTGGTTATGATGGTTTCCAGTTAACTGATTTCTTCTGAGCACTCTGAAAACATTTTTCATACAAGAAAAGTGTAACATTTTTAAACACGAAAGCACAAGAGACTTGAGGAATTTTAGAGTAAATGTCATAAAATGGTTCTGAAATTTCAAAAGAGCAGACAATGGAATGAATGTAGCCTACATTACCACATCCGGGGCTTAAGAACTTGGAATTACAGTGCTCTGCATTTCACATAAAACTAAGTTAATCCTTAATAAGAACATAAGAGATTCCACATGTGCTGAGCTAAGGTGGGCCCTTCTTTATCATCTTATCACCTTTGTGAAAACTGGCAGAAACATAACAGCATCTCTTTTGTGAAACCCTGAGTAAAGCATGACAGTCAAGTGGTGGTGAGAGAACCCCATGCAGACTTGCCTGTTGAAGGGACCATTCAGAAAAGGATCTGCTGTGGCCACATCCAGGCACAAGACATTGCCATCTCACACTGGGAGTGCTTCCATTACCACATTGCTGTGGGAGCTGCATGTTGACTGTGACTGGGGCAACACATGTGTCCTTCATCCTGGCCAGATTACACTGTTTAAATTATCTAAGCCTTCCTGCTTTTGTCTTTGCCAAAGGTCCTTGACCCAACCTAATCAAATGTGCTCTTAGCATACTAGGACAGTTGCATTCCTGCTGAAAGGTACTGTTCTTCCCACGTAGACTTACTGGTCTTTGGAGAATCTTCCATTCCACTTGCTATTTCAGTCCACATAGTCTGGATTGAGAGGTGGGCCCTGAAGCCAATAGCACTGGAGAGGTGGTGATTCCTGGACCCAAGCATTGCACTGAATACTTTTGCTACTCTGATTCCACAGCAAGATTTTCTCTGTCCTGTGAGATGCATTCCTGCCAGGCATCCCTTGTTAGAGGAGTCTACTGCTGACTCTGTTCATGGTCTGATTTGATCAGTCACATCCCTTAAAGTTAAAAACTGCCTCACTCTGGAGACTGTCAAATAAACTTTTCTGGGTGTGGCACAATATTTTCTGATATGAAATACCTAGTCTTTCTTTCTTATTTATTTTAATTTTTGTTTCTTCTACATACTCTTACATGTTGGAGGAAATCATTGTTACACTGTCATGCATACACGGATATTGCCAAAGTAATTTAAGGCCAATCCTAGTCCAGGATCTCCCCACTTTGACCACTCCCTGCTCTCATGACTCCTCTGCATTTAGAAATTAGCACATACATGTGTATTAATTTTGAAATTTCTGAGCTTCTCTGCCTGCTTGTGTATAGTTGGGCTTCTCATGGGAGTTGAGAGTTCCCAGTTACATTGATAACACCCTACTACCTCCCTCCCCTCCCTTCCTCCATTTCTTTATCCCCCCACCTTCATAGTTACGGCTCCCCCTGCTAATGTGAATAGTTACCTAGGATGAGATTATTATTTAAGCTTAGCTGTCTTTGATCCTGTCTTAGATTTTACTCTAGCTTCTACATATGAGAGAAAACATTTAGCCCTTAAGTCTCTGACTATGGGATATTTCCCTCAGCATAATTCTTTCCATTTTTATCCATTTGGCTACAAATGCCATGATATCATTCTCTCTAATAGCAGAATACAATGCTGTTGTGTGTGTGTGTGTGTGTGTGTGTGTGTATACACTGCAGTTTTTGGATCCACTCATCCAGCAAGAGGCATCTCCATTGGTTCCATAGTTTAGCTAACCAGGAGTGGGATAACTCGGTTGTAAGGTAGTTCCAACCCTAGTTTTTGAGAGTCTACACACTGCTTTCTAGAATGTCTGTACAAGTTTGCAGTCCCACCAACATTCTGAAAGTGTTCCTGTCTTTTCCACAACCCCTCCAGCATCTGATATTGTTCATTTCTTCATATTTGAAACTTTGACTAGAGTGAGGTAGAATCTTAGGTCTTGATTTGCATTTCTCAGATTGTGAGTGATGTGGAACACTTTCTCATATATTTGTTGACATTTTGGACTTCCTCAGTTGAGAAGTTTCTGTTTAGTTCCCCAGCACACTTACTGATTGGACTTTTTGTGGGTTTGGGGTTCAGTGTTTTTGGTTCTTTGTGTATTCTGGATATTAGTCCCCTGTCAGAGGCATAACAGGCAAAGATGTTCTCCCATTCTGTAGGTTCTCTTTTGACACTCTAGACTAATTCTTTGGCAATACAGAAGCTTTTCTATTTAATTGCATCCCCCTCATTTATTCTTGGCTTTAATTCTTGTGCTATGGGAGTCTTGTTAAGTATGGAGATACCTATACGGATGTCATGGAATGTTGGTCCTATTTTTTCTTCTAGCATTTTATGGTTACTGGTTTAATTTTTTAAATATTTTTTATTTTTGAACAACCGTGCAAGTTTTTAACAAAATAAAATAAAATGTGTATAGATTCTGGATATTACAATTACCCCCAGGAGTGCCCCCCAATTCTCCACCCTTATCCCTCCCTTCCCCTTCCCACATTATCTCTAAAAAAGGGATTATGTTGTATAGCATTACATCTTATCTGGTTTTAACACATGATAAGAGACCAACTTTCTCACTGGCCAGGGTCTAGTCACAACCTCCACAGATGGGTGGAGAAAATCGACCATTAGTTCTCTGGGTTAAGCTGATTTTACTCAGCATGATTTCTACCATAGCCATCCATTTACCTTCAAAGGCTGCAATATCATTGTTTCTAATTGCTGTGTAGAATTCCATGGTATAAATGTACCACAGTTTTTGGATCCATTCATCCAGTGAGGGACATCTGGGTTGTTTCCATAGCCTAGCAATAGTAAATTGTGCTGCTATGAACATAGATACTGCTGTGTCACTATAATGTGCAGATTCTAAATCCCCTGGAAAGATACCCAGGAGTGGAGTAGCAGGGTCGTATGGTGGGCTCATCCCTAGTTTATTGAGGATTCTCCACACTGCTTTCCAGAGGGTCTGTACCAGTCTGCAGCTCCACCAGCAGTGTGTTAGTGTGCCTATCTCTTCACAGCCCCTCCAGCATCTATTACTGTTTATTTTGTTCATCTTTGCCATTCTGACTGGCGTAAGGTGATATATTAATGTGATTTTCATTTGCATTTCTCTGATTACTAGAGATTTAGAGCACTTTCTCATGTATTCATTGGCTTGATTTAATTTTTAATTATTTAATCCATTTCAATTTAATTTTGAGCAGAATGAGAGATAAGGATTTGAATTCGGTTGTATAAATACGGTGTCCAGCACCATTTGTTGAACAGGCTTATCTTTCCTCCTCACTATGTTTTTACCCCCTTTGTCAAATATCAGACAATTAAAGATTTGTGGGTTTTTCTCACTATCTTGTAGTCTGTTCCACTGGTATTCATTCTATTTCGATACCAATACCATGCTGTTTTTCTTGCTAAGGTCCTATAGTATAATTTCAGGTCAGGTATTATGACACCTCCATCTTCCTCCTTTTTGCTTAGTAATGTTTTAGCTATTCTGGATTTCCTGTTATTCCAAATGAATTTGAGAATTATTTTTTGTATACCTATGTAGAAAATCACTGGTATCTTGTTTGGGATTGCACTGAATCCCTACACGGCAATTGGCAGAATTGCCATTTTAACTATATTAGATCTTCCTAACCAAACACATGGAATGTTTTTCCATCTACTGGGGTCTTCTCCAAAATCTTTTATTTTAATGTTTGATAGTTTTCATTGTAGAGAGCCTTTATATAATTTGTTAGATTAATGCCCAAGTCTTTTTTTTTTTTTTTTTTTTTTGAAGTTATTGTGAATGGGACAGATTTCTGGATTTCTTCTTTGGCAGAATTGCTGCTGGAATATAGGAAAGCTATTGATTTGTGAGTGTTAATCTTGTAACCAGCCACTTTGCTAAATTCATTTATAAGCTCTAGTAGTCACCAGTATTTCTAAGAGGAACTCCACAAACAAGGAACTCATTTGAGACAAACTGGCATCTGTCACTCCTGCAGTAAACCAGGTCACTGGAAGAGATGGCTGCCAACAAAGAAAAACTTGAGTCTATGGACCATTTTCACTTTGTAGCAGAAGACCAATCATACTAATGCTACTTTCCTATTTCTGTTCTCTTTATGGTTCTATGAACTAGGGGATTCTGCTCACATTAACAGAAAATCCTGAGACAAATATAAATGAAGATTAAGCACAATCCTCCACAGTGTGTTCTTAAGGAATTAAGGCCTTATAATATAATTTCATTATAAAATGAAATTGTTGTCAGATGGAACAGTTAGCAAGTTAAAGCAGATCCATAGAAACATATCCACCCTCTGATCCTGGACAGGCATGCTCCCAGAATACCCCCAAAGAGGACCCTTAAATGAAGCTGCCCTGCCCTCCCACTTCTCAGAGCCAGGACATTGGTACTGAGCCAGGAAGCCTCCACCCCAGAAAAACAGAGGCCCCCCACCAAGTGCCACACAGCTAGATCACGTACACATCAGGTCTATATATATTTGACCCATTCCCTCACCCAAAGATCTAAGTACGCATCACAGCATGCAGGAGGCCCATTGTGGCCACCATGCAATGATGAAATCTCAAGACCCAGATATGCACCCCCACCAGTGTGCTTCAGCAATCCAGCAGATAACCCCACACTCTCAACAAGATCCAGATTCATGCCCCTGAGCCTACTTCCAAAAGATGCAGCAGAATGAAACTTCCAGAAGAAACTTTCTGGAAGCACCAACAGAAGGTTGGTGACTGGCCCAAACCTTTGGTCTACAATGAAGAAGCACCAGGAGACCTGACTTGATTTCCCACAGGGAACCTAAATTCAAAGATCCAGATTAAGCTCTTCAAAAATGGGGCATTAAGGGCTTGAGTGGTGTCTCTGTGATTTGAGCATCCTGGCATGCATGTGCACCCGGTTCAAATCCCCACATCACATAAACAATTTAATGTCAGAGAAACAAAGGCCAGAAGGAAAAATAAATAAAATTGATTATCTTTTTTCTTTCCCTTCCTTTCCCCCTCTCTAACGCTTTAAAAAATGAGGAGTCATGCTGGAGCAGTGACTCAGCAGTTACGGTGCTTGCCTGACATGCCCAAGTACACAAGTTCAAACCCCAGCACCCACATACACAACTAAGTGTTGGAGCAACAAAAGTCACATGAAAAACTAAATAAAAATTGATTCTCTTTCTCTCTCTCTCTCTCTCTCACTGTCCTTCTCTCTCTCTAAAAAAAAATGAGGAGTCAAACTAGAAAAGTTTGAACTCAAACCCACAACTTCCCTAACAAGGAGATCACAGAGAGAGTCCCGGATTAAACACTAGAAAAAAATTATCAATTATCTGATTACTAAAATAAAAAATGAACTAAAATATTTAATGAGCAGAATAAGAGAGAAAATCAAGAGATGAAAAACTCTATTATCAAAGAAATAGACATACTTAAAAAGGAAGTAACAGAGCTAAAATCTGCAATCAATTAAATCAGAAAAATAATGGAAGACTTTAATAATAGATTAACTTCTATAGAAAACAGAACATCTGCTCTTGAAGAAAGAATTTCTAGCAATGAAGACAGGGTAAGCAAGCTTGAGTGCATAGATGACAGAAAAGAAAAAAACTCAAAGAGCATGAGCAGAAATTTCAAAATCTGTGACAAAATCAGAAGGAAGAATCTAAGAGTAATTGTGATACAAGACGAAATCAAACTGCAAATGAATGGAATAAAGAACATTCTCAATAAAATTGTTAAAGACAAAAATTCCCATATTAAGATAGATAGATATATTCATCCATAGGATGTGCATAGGACAAACAAAAGGCCTGGTCAAAAGAGAAGCTCACCAAGACATATCATATTCAAATATATAACCAGAAAATCAAGGAAAAATATTAAAGCTATAAGAGAGAAATGTCAAATCACATTCAGAGGTAAAATAATAAGGGTCCCCTTTGACTTCTCAACTCAGACTCTAGAAGCAAGAAGATCCCGGAAGAAGATATTTCAATGTCTGAGTGATGACAATGTGCAGTTGAAAATACTATACTCAGCAGAACTCAGCTCCTATTTTGAAGGGGAAATAAGAACATTTCATGATAAGATCAAACTTGCAAAATTCATGAACACAAAAGTAGTATTACAAAATCCTCAAAGATAAACTCCAAAAGAATATGCAAACAATCCTCAAAACCCATGAATAGAGGAAATTAAATAAAGGTACATGCTATCAATAGACAACCAAGACAGAACAGAACTCACTAACAAAACAAGTATGCAACTATTCTAACACTGAATGTGAATGGTCTCAGCCCATCACTAACAAGGCACAGCTTAGCATATTGGATAAAAAAAAACATAATCCACAAAGTTTACAAGAGACCCACCTTACAGCTAATAATATCCACAGATGGAGGGTTAAGGGTTGGAAAAAAATCTACCAAGCTTATGGCCCAATAAAGTAAGCTGGTGTTGCAATACTTATATCTGACTATCTAGATTTGCAAACATAACTAAACAGAAGAGATAAAGAAGGCCACAACATCCTAGAAAAGGGAACAAAACAACCAGATAATATAACCATAGTAAATAATACTCTCCAAACACCAAGGCTTCCAACTATGTGGAAAAATTACTTCATGACATAAAACCATTTATGGACCCCAACATGATGATATTGGGAGACATTAATAATCCTCTATCACCAATAGATATTTCAACAAAGTGAATAAATAACAAAGAGATCACCACCCTAAACAAATCTATAAATCTAATTGAATTAACAGACTTATATATAATATTACACCAAAAATTGGCTGACTTTACCTTCTTTTCAGCAGTGCATGGATCCTTCTCCAAACTAGATCATATTCTACTTCACAAAGAAAATCTCAGCAAATTTGAAAAAGTAGATAATATTCCATGTATCCTGTCAGACCATAATGCCATTATCCTAGCAAGTAACAGCAAAACTGATCACAGAAAATACATATATTCATGAAGATTGAATAACAGTCTACTAAATGAAGAATAGATACAAGAAGAAATGATAGCAAAAGTCAAGAAATTATTGGTAGTGATTAAGAATGAGTATCCAACATATAGAAACTTATGAGACAGCATGAAAGCATTCTTAAGGGGACAATTTTTGGTACTACATGGCTACATGAAAAACAGGAGAATCCCAAATAAATTAGCTTATGCTCCACTTCAAATCTCTGCAAAAGTTCAGAATAATCTAATCCCAAAGCCAGCATAAGACAGGAAATAATCAAGATCACAGCTGCAATCAATGAATTCAAAAGCAATGACAACAAAATAATATAAAAATTTGACAAAACAAAGAGCTAGTTCTTAAAAAAAAAGAACTCAGTAAAATAGTCCAAAACTTAACCAATCTCACTAAAAGAAGGAGGGAAATGAAACAAATCCACAAATTTCAATTTAAAGGATGCCATCACCACTGACCTCATGGAAATACAACAAATTGTTAGAACATATTTTGAAAAATTATAATCCTCTAAATTTGATAATCTGTAAAACAGGGACAAATATCTAGACCCACACAACATTCCAAAATTGATTCGGAATGGTATTGAAACCTAAACAGCCCCAAAAGAGGTACAGAAATCAATAAAGCAATTAAAAACCTTCCAAAGAAGAAAAGCTCCTAACCTGATGGATTCCCTGCAGAATTTTACCACACATGTAAAGAGGAGCTATCACATCTCCTTATAAAACAATTCCAGAAATTGAAAAGGGGGGACTTCTCCCAAACCTCACTATTTTTAAATTTTAATTTTATTTAGTTTTTCATGTTGCTTTAATTGCTCTAAAACTTTGTTGTGTACTTGGCACTTGGGTTTGAACTGGCATTCTTGAGTTTCCAGGTTAGTGCCATAAACACTGAGCCACCACTCCAACTTCTTCCAAAACCTTTTCTTCAGGAAACCATAACCCTGATACCAAAACCCAACAAAGACCCATCAATAAAAACTACAGACCAATATCTCTGATGAACATAAACACAAAAGTCTTTAATGAAGTTCTAGCAAACAACATTCAAAAACACAGTAAGAATGTAGATATGTATTGTGGAGGTTGTAAGATGGTGGACTGCAGGGAAGTGTGGTCCAGACACTTTATTTAACCATACAAAGAAACCAGGAAAGCTACCTTCCAGCAAGGTGTGAGTATTGGAAAATAATCTCTGAACACAGTAGAGCCAGTGGGAGATCAGTGACTTGGGACATGGATACAACGAGTGGAAAAGAGGAACTGGTTCAGAACCAGGTGGTCAACAACATGACCACTTGCCCCTCAAACAACACAGAAGCAGGGGAAATGCTGCGGACTCTGAAGGGCCCATTCACCATCTCCTGGGACAACACCAAGAACACGATGTACCTGCAAATGAGCAGTCTGAGAACCCAAAACACAGTCACCTGTTACTGTTCCACAGACACAGTGAGGGAACCTCAAAGTGAGACCAGACACAAACCTCCCTGCAGGGTTGCCCAGGGTCAACAGGGGGCACTTGGAGCTCAGGGTCATCCCAGGAGCAGGTTCAGAGAGGAAGTGGAGGCTGTTCTCCTGCATCTGGGTGCCTCTCCATGCACCAGCTTCCCAGGGAGCTCTGTGCCCTGTTGTCTGCACTAGTCTTTAATAACTCTGAAGATTGGAATTTAAGTTTTTTTCTGGTATTATTTCCATTTTATCAATACCTCCTAGTTAGATTTAATATTGGGGTCATTTTGACATCATTCTATAAGCATGGAAAGTAGTTCATTCCACTGCAGTCTCCAGCATTTTTCCTTCCCTCCTCTCTCCCCTTTTCTCCTGCATCTGTCTGTTGGTCTTCCTTCTATTCATTTATAAATTAAATGAAAGCTTTTTAGAGATACATAATTCCCTGAGGTATTTCGGTATGTACACAGGACACCTTGGTCAGTTCCAGTCCACTGATCCTCCCTTTTCCTTACCTCCTCCCTCACCCTTCATCCCCTTCTTCTATTGCACTGATCTCTCTTCCGTTTTCATGGGATTCGACCAATGCACTTTTTTCTTATTTTGGTCTAGATGTCATGTATTCCTGAATACATTCCATGTTTGACTTTGTGAGTCTGGCTTATTTTACTGAGCATGAAGATTTCCAGAGCCAACCCTTTACCAAAAATGCCATAAATTAATTTTCCATTGTAGCTGAGTAAGACTACATTGTGCATATATCACATATATTCTTTATCCATTCACCTGTTGATGGGCTTCACATTTGATTCCACAGCTGGACTATTAGTGAGTCTTTGTCACTATAGTGTGCTGATTGTAGGACTTCTGGATCAATACCAAGCAGTGGAATAGCTGGTTCATATGGAGGTTCCATTCCTGGTCTTTTGAAGAATCTTCCTTCCGCTTTTCATAAGGTTTGCACTAGTCTGAGTGTGACATTACCCACATCCTCACCAGCACTTAGTATCATTTGTATTCTTGATGATTATCATTCTATCTTGATTGAGATGAATCCAAAATGTTGTTTTGCTTTGCATTTCCCTGATTGGTAGGGATGTTGACATTTATTTTCATATGTTTGTTGGTCACTTGTATTCCTTCTTTTGAGTAGTGTCTGTTTAGTACTTTTGTCCATTTGTTTATTGGATTATTTGGATATTTTCATTACATTGATTGAGTATTCATATGCTCTGGTTATCAATCCCCAGCCTGAGGAGCAGTAGGAAAGGTCTTCTCCCACTCTTTAGGTTCTTTCTTCATGCACTCACTTGATTCCCTCGCTGTGAAGAAGATTTTAATTTGATGCCATCCTACTTATTGATTCCTGGGTTTATTTCTTACACTTCAGGAATCTTGTGAAGGAAGTTGTTGCCAATATGTGGAGTGTTGATGCTATAACTCCTTCTAGAAGTTGCAGGATTTGAGTCTAATTCCCAGGTTTATGATTCACTTTGTGTTTACTTTTGCAGTTTGAAAGAGGGATCAAGATTCATTCTTGTACATACGAATTTACACTTTTTCTAGCACAATTGTTGAAAAGACTATCATTGCTCCAACAGGTTTCTGACATCTTTGTCAAATATACGACTGTGTCAACTTGGATTTATTTCTGAGTCTTCTATCAATTTCCATTTGACTTCATGTCTGCTTTTGTGCAGATATCATGCATTTTTGTAACTAAAGGCCTGTACTGTGTTTTCCAGTCTGGTGTTGTGATGCTTTCAGCATTGCTCTTCCACTCAGGATTTCTTTAACTCTTCTGGGTCTACGAACTGTCTAAATGAATTTCAGGACTGGAAGTTTCTCTGAATCTAAATTAAACTTTTGGTAGTGTGGTATTTTGGTAATAGCAATTCAATTCATCCAAGAACATGGGAGGCCTTTCCATTCGCTGAGGTCATGAATTTCTTCATTTGCTATTCCATTGTTTACAACACCAAGGAAAAAGACCTTCTTGGATACATGTATCCCCACATCTTGAGGTTTTTGGGAAGTGGATATATTACCTGATCAATATCTAAGCAGATTATTTTTCAGAGTAGAAAAGTCACTGATGTGTATACATTCATTTTGCATTCTGATATGTGGCTAAATTTGTTTTAAAAATCAGCTCTAGATGTGTCTCCTGGAGTTTCAGGGTCTTATAATGTTATGATCTTATCCTCATGCAAAGATAAACTGACTTATTATTTTTCTATGAGTGTTCCTGTAATTTCCTTCTCTTGCCTGCTTGCTCAGCAGGAATTTCAAAGACTATGTTGACAATACAAAAGAATCAATGAAACAAAATTTGCTTTTTGAAAAGATAAAGGAAATTCAAAACCCCTTTGTCAAACTAACCAAACAAAAAAGAGAAAGTTGTAAAATGAGAATTAAATAAGATCTCACCAGAGATGCATCTGAAATATAGAAAATTCTTAGCAACTATTTTGAAAATTTATACACCAATAATTGCACATAATGATGGGATTTATCACATTTTAATAAATGCACAAAACATACTCAAGTAATTTATCCAATATCCCTCCCCAGCCCTTCCCCTTCCCTCACCTCCTTCCACCCTTTGTCCCACTTACTTTACTGATCACCATTTAATTTCTTTAAATTTTCCAATTTTTATGGATTACATAGAGATCATTTTGTATCTTTCATTACTTTTTAATCCCCCAGTTTTTTTCCTCCCCTTATTCCCGATCTTTCTTCCTCCCCTGTCCTCTTTCATATACTGTACGAGACTTCCCTTACCTCATGTATTAATTGGTACTTGATTTGCTCATTACTGAATATTAACCTCCCCTACTTTTTTAATTTACTCTAGCTTCCACATAGGAGAGAAATCGTTTGACCTATGAGTTTCTGTGTTTGACTAATTTCATATGGCATAATGTTTTTCATTTCCATCCATTTACTGGAAAGGGTCATTAATCATTCTTTTTGCAGTAGGAGGGCATTCCATCATGTATATACATATACATACATATCACAATTTCTTATTCCAATCATCTAATGATGGGCACCTGGGTTAATTCCATAATTTAGCTACTTTGAATTTTGTTGCTATAAACATTGGTGTTGCTCCATTGCTGTAATATGCTGATTTTAGATATTTTGTGAAAGTACACAAGGTGAGATAGCTGATTTATATTTCTATTTTATCTTGCTTCTTACTCTTATTTTCAATCAGTGCAACCAAGATAATGCTCTGGGCAGAATCTCAGTCTCCATTTCTTGAGCTTAGGTTGATGCTGCATTTGTCCCTGGAAGAATTTAGGGGCACTTACTCCACACTGTGATAAGATTTATCAGAATCCCACATGATACATTCAGTCTTGACTACCCAGAATCTGTCCTATTTTTCATTTAAATTATTTTATATTTTTTGGAGAGAGAGAGAGAGAATACAAGAGGAAAAAAGAGCTAATTATTTTCTTTTTTCATCATTTATTTTCCTTCCCTTACTTGTGTATGTGTTGTTAGGGATTGAACCCAGGTCCCTGTGCATGCAAAGTAATCACTCTACTGCTGAGCAACCTCTCGATCCCAGAGTCTATCTATGTTTATAAAGTGGAAAGAGAAGCCTAGACTGGGAGAATACTTTTCCAATCTTACACCTGATGGCCACTGTCTTCAGAACCTGCGAGCATCTTCATTTAATGCAAGGATCTCTATGCTTTCTGACCACTGGGTCCACTCCCAGTGGATGCCCAGAAGTGGGAGTGAGGGGCTTCCTGCCTATGTCTGGGTCCCCTCTCCATGGCAAACCCTCACTCAGTGCCCCAGCTCCTTCCTGCCCCTAAGCCCTAGGGAGACTCAGAACCCAGATTCTGGGACTGAGCTCGGGTCCTGCTCTGCCTCCATCTCTCCGAATATTGGAAGATGCTGGGGTTCAACCCACACAGGCTGCTGTCATCTGCTACTCCTTTCCCTTAAAACACGTGACATTACAGAGACCAGTCAAGGTTCTCTGCTCTGTGTGGGGAGCCCTGTGAGGCCTGTCTTCCAGAACACTCCACCACATGCACAGCTTCCAGGCTCTGAGTTCAGGAACCTCCTAAGGAGGGAGCTTCTTAGCACTGACGTCATGGTTGCTGGATGTCAGGGAACTGAGCTTGGGTATTTGGTTTAGGATGACTTGGGTCAAGTTTGGCAATAAGAGTACTGCTTGATGTTGAAGGTGGGAAGTTTGCATGCAGGAAAGTGCCACATCTTTTCTGTCATGGGTGTAAACTACAGAACCAGTCTCCGAGGAGGAGAATGGGTAGTGATCAGCAGGGACTTGGAAAGGAAGACGGGAAGGATGTAAAGGGTTTGGACTATAGGTACAGGAGTAAAATCATGTAGGGAGGCAGAGTACTAGTGTTCATGGTATAGTGGTATAACTGCAGTCTATCACAATCTGAAGCATTTCTAAATATCTAGAGATAGTGAGGTGTCCCTGACATAGAGACTGCAATTGTGAATAGAAGGAATTACCATCATCTAGATTTGGCATTATATACCTTATGCATGATTCACTATATCACATTGCTCCCCACAATTATGTGTGTGTTTTATGTTCCAGTGGAAAAGAAAAGAAAATCATAAAAGACATTAGCCATGTGGATCTTGGAAGATGCCCCCACAATGCCAACCCCTCCTGATGTGAGGATGTCCCCATAATGTCATCCTATCCTAATGTGAGGCCATCCCCATGAGCCAATCCCTCCCTATATGCCACCCCCTACTGATGTGATGATGTCCCCATGATGCCAACCCCTCCTGATGTGGGGATGTCTCAATGATGACAAACCCACCTGATGTCCACATTCGTGGTCTACAGAATGCAGTGTGAGGATGGGTGAATATGCACCATTGTGGGTGAGTAGGTTTGACTGTATTTCTGAGAAAGTGTGTGTGTTTGTGTTTATCTGTGTGAGTATGTTTGTGTTGTACATGAATGTGTGTGAATCAAGATGTGTAAATGCATATGTGCAAGTGTTTATGCAAATGATGAGTTAGGAGTGTGTTTGTGCAGGTGTGTGTAAATGTGTAAAAGAGTGAATCCATGTGGAGGTGTGTGTATGAGTCTTGTGCGTGCATATGTTTATGTTTATTTGTGTTTCTTGTCTGTCCCTGTGTGTCATTGTGTGGGGACCACTATCTGCCCAGCACACGTCCCCTCAGCACATGCTGTCCAATTATCTGAAGGCCCTGCACTAGACTCCACCCCTCATTCCTGACTCCTACAACACAGGCTGCACACTGCATGGTGACAAGATGGAGACTTCATCTTCAGTCCCTCACTGAGGGAGGACCATCCCTGCTGGGTCAGAACTCTGGTGGCCTTTTCCATGCAGCCATGTCCTTAATCTCTGTTCTGGCTTCTCTCTGCAACCTCCAGTCTGAGCTGGAGTCCCAGGGGCAGAACTAGAAAGCTGGACCCACCCGCAAGGATTTATGAAGAGCTTCTCCCAGGAGAAGTCACTTGACGGTGGAGAGTGAGGCACAGAAAGACCAGGTGCAAACACCGACACCATCTCCTCCAACCCAGGATCAGCCTCAGCCTGCCTGCAGAGAAGCCAGGGAGGAGTGTCCTCACAGTCCTCCCTCTGAGTCAGGGACCTGGCCTGTCACTCACATGCTCCCAGGGTCGTTTACCAGTGCCTGCCTGGGTAGGGTGTGGGTCCAGGCCAGGTGCAGAGAACACAGGACAGGTAAACAGGTGTGATGGGTTGAGAAGTCTGAGGCCAGCTGAGCTTTCAGCACCTGAGACCTCTGCAGCTGCCCATGTATGTGATGTATAGGGCAGTGGGCAGTCAGGGAAATCATGGGGCAGCCAGGTGATGGTGTAGGAATCTGCTGTGTGTGAGGACACCCAGCTCACAGGACAGTGCACAGGGAAAGAGGCAAGGGCTGTGCTGGGCTCATCCCTGAGAGGGAAGCACCCAGAACCTGCATGGATGGTGGAGGTGGGCTGGGCTGAGGAAGGGCCGTGGAGGGTGGCAGGAAGGTGGTTCTAGGCACAGGAAGGTGGGTGTGCTTGGATGTGTTTTCACAAACCACAGAGACCACCTGCTCTCTCAGCCAGGTGTTCACATCAAGAGGGGCAATGAAGAGTGTCCCACAGGTCCATGCGGGACCCAGGTGGCCCCACCTAAGCCCTTTGCATTTATAGACCACGGCCAGTCACATGCAAATTTATCTTCAGCTCTCAGTTCAAATTCTCCTCTTAGACTTCAGGAGCTCACAGCTCTCTGCTCACACAGGGCTGAGGTCTCTGGAAGCAGGGTGTGGTCTAGAAGATGAGGCTGCTGGGTCTTCTCCTGTGTCTGGTGACAGGTCCCCAAAGTGAGTGTTTCCCAGTGTCAGACCTGGGTCCATGGGGACATTGTGACTGCAGGTGACTAACAGTGTCTGACTTTCCTTTCCCTAGGTGTCCTGTCCCAGGTGCAGTTGCAGGAGTCGGGACCTGGCCTGGTGAAGCCCTCACAGACTCTGTCCCTCACCTGTGCTGTGTCTGGATTCTCTATAACCAGCTATGGTGTGACCTGGATCCGTCAGCCCCCAGGGAAGGGGCTGGAGTGGATGGGGTACATAAGTAGTAGTGGGGGAACTAACTACAGCCCATCCCTCAAAAGCCGAGTCTCCATCACCAGAGACACGTCCAAGAACCAGGTCTCTCTACAGCTGAGCTCTATGACTACCGAGGACACAGCCATCTATTACTGTGCCAAAGACACAGTGAGGGGATCTCAGTGTGAGCCCAGACACAAACCTCCCTGTAGGGGCATCATGGCCAGCAGGGGGCGCTCAGCACACATGGAGCTCCAGGTTAGCCCAGGAGCAGGTGCAGAGGGAGGTGGAGGCTACATTCCTGCACCAGGGTCCCTCCCTAAGCACCAACTTCTCAAGGAGCTCTGGGCACCATTGTCTGTAGCAATATTTTTAGCCTCTGAACACAAGAATTCTGGGTTTTGTGACGTGATTTTCTTTTTGTATTTTTTAGTGCTTCATATTTAAACATAATTGTGGGGTGCATTGTGACCTAATTACGGAGCATGGAAAATGATATAATCCACTTCTATCCTCAGCACTTTGTCTTCCCCTCCCCTCCTCCCTCTATCCCCATGTTCTCCACCCTGTACTCGTCCTATCAGCCCTGTATTCATTAATATTTTCCATATGTTATTGCCTTTTAGAAGTGTAGAAGGGGTAACATGAGATGTAGGGAGGGTGGCAGGGAGGGGGGATTAGGAAGGATATCTAGGAGACTGGAGGGAGGGAGTATGGGGGAACTAACATAGAAGGAGATCTCTGACCACCATGAGAAGTCCATTTAACACAGGGGTTCTTTGGGGGGAAACAGAACCATGGGGAATCCATGGGGAGCATCCATGACATGGCATCAGCCTTGGCTAATTATGTGAATATACATTGGTTCTTGATTGTTTGATAATGATTCCCTCTCAGTTGTAAGTCCATATTCAACTAATAAAACAAACAAACAAAAAAAAAAAAACCTTTCACCTATCTTTCCATGAAGGAGACTGGCTCACAATTAAAAAAAAATAGAGAAGGAATTCACTCGTTCCTGCAATCCTCTGTCCCTGTCCCTCCCACCTCACTACTAATCCTGTTCCTCTACTCCACGGATCTCTCTTCTTTTCTGTTGTGTCAACTGCACCATTTTCCCCCATTATCATCCAGGTTTCATACATTAGAGGAGATATTAAACCTTTGACTTTCAGAATCTTGCTTGTTTCTTATAAACTGTTGGTCTACAGTTAAAAACATTTGCCATAAAATGCCATTATCTCTTTCTCTTCTATGGTGGAATGTAACTCCATTCTTACATAAACCTCATTTCCTTCTTTGATTCATCTGTTGACAGGAGCCTGGACTGTTTCAATAACTTGGCCATTAAGAGTTGTGTTCTTATGAACATTGATGTAGCAGAATCTCTATAATGTGTTGATTTTAAATATTTGATATACACTGAGGGGTGGGATAGTGGATAATATGGTGGCTCCATTCTGATTTTCACATGGGTTACCTATATTGAAATCCCATTAAGCATGTGTGGGTGTCCATTTCCCCACGTCCAAGCCAGCAGTCATTCTGTTTGTATTCTTCATGACTGTTGTTCAAATGAAGTGAGATAAAATTTCAATTTGTTTGTGATTTGAATGTCCCTGATGCTAGGGTGCTGATCATGTCCTCATGTATTTGTTGGCTGCTGTCATTTCTTCTTTTAAGACCTGTTTGTTTTGTATTTTTGCTGACTTATTTATTGGGTTCTTTGGGTCTTGTCATTACATTTATTGAATTATTTGTACATTTGAGACATTAATCTCTGTGTTACAGACATGACTTGAGGCACTGAGATAATCTAATAGCAGCCTGGTCAAACACATCATGGGACTCCAGGAGGAGATGTGCCTGTAAGCTTTCACACCTCCAAGCCATCAGATGAACTGGTAGAGGCCTACAGAACCTCACTGCCCCCAGATAGAGTTGCCAAAAATAAGTTCTAGAGCCTACACATGATCTTGAAGAATACCTTAGAAGTACAGCTGCACTCTTTCTTGCTTAAAATTGTGCTGTTTGAATCTTAATGATTTGTTCTTCGAAAATTACTCCTAAAGATCTTTATTTCAACTCAATAAGTACTGTGGTGAGAGCTCAGGGGGTAGAGTTACCTTATGAGCCTTCTCACCATCCATCCTTTTGACAATACTCAAAATTGTCTTTTGAGTCTTTACTTCATGCAGAAGTCCAACTGGCCATAGTTGTCCATGGCATCTTTGGTCTGATCTTCTCCTCTTCTGTATGCTCTCTCACACTCTTACTTCTTTCCTTCTCTGTGAAGAACCTTCTAATTTGATGCCATCCACTCATTCATTCCTTTCTTGGTTATGTCATCCACTTTAGAAATCTTGTTAAGGAAGTTGACGCTGTGCCAGTAAGCTCCACAGTTGATGCAATACTTCCTTCCAGCACTTGCTTGTCGTGCCCACTCACCAGCAAGGAAGACACGACACAGGAATCGTTTTTTAGCAGTTTATTTAGGCCCTGGGTACAATATTCTTCTCCCTCCCTCAGCCCCTGCTATTCCTTAAATAGCCCCAAAGCACCCTATGCAATGCTGCCACGTGGCTCCTTCCCATTGGGCAGCTCTCAAAGCACACCAAATAAGGTCTTGTTTATCATAAAATGAAAAGCTCTCGGCGCCATCTTGAAATGGCGTCCTTAACTGCCACAGGCTCTCGGCGCCATCTTGTGATGGCATCGTAAATTGCCACCGTGGCTTGCCACATCTCCCCCGTTTCTTTTCTTTTGTATAACGATAAGGTGAGAGTAGAGGTCTTACCCCACTGTGTATTTAGGGCTGTATAGTCTGGACCGGCCCTAGGGCTGCGCCTTTTTTTAGGTCCTGTACCACACTCAGCCGACGTCTTTTTTTGTGGGACGGGAAGTAGACACGTCAAACCCGTATGCAGTAAGACATGTTCTCTTTGAGGTCCCTCTTTACATAGGATCACTCAAGTGTAGTACTTGGTCTCGCACCCTGTATCGTGAAGTGGTGTGGGGGGAGAAGGCATATGGCACGGGGCAAAGGATTTCGAGAGCATGATGTGCAGCCCAAGAGACTCCCAAAAGGAAGGTGCCAGATAAAGTCCAACATCAACACATCAAACTCAGTGTAATGTCGAGAAAACGACTTGGGGTGCAACGACTGTGCTGATATTATTTTAGCCGTGAGAGCCAAACTTGAGGGGAAACCCCATACTCCAAAGCAGACATAGCTTGAATAAGCATAATTTTTTCCCGGGCATGGCAGGCCCTAAGGCGGAATATTAGCCAAAAGCAAAGCACTAAACCAAAACAGCAAATAGCTCTAAAAATTCCCACCCCGACCCATTTCTTAAAGAAGGAGAAAGCTGAGGAAATCTAGTTGGTGAATTGTCCGAAG
>PVKS010028713.1:0-26139 GCA_004027875.1 Aplodontia rufa
AATTATTGGAGCCTCTCTACTTCTAAGCCAAAGTTATACTCTAAAAAGACAAATAAGGAATGGACATTGTGATTGTTCTCATTTTTGTTGTTTTATTTTTTAAAAAACATATGAAACATTAAGAAATGAAATAAAATATTGGATATGCATTTGGTATTTCAGTACTTTTAGAGAAAGATTCTGCTTACATTTTTTCTCTCATTTGCTGCCAATTCTCCTTTCTAATTCTAATACTGACTTCCCTTTTTATGATTTGGAAGGGGTTGATATAAAGTTCCTTGGAAATTTTCCAAGGAAGCATTTAATCTTGGTACTGTAGTTAGCAAGTTAATTTTTAAGATCACTGAGAAAATACAGTATTTCCTGGATAATCCTCTTTCCCATGTTCCACTGGCTAAGGAAGCCTAGCGTCATTCAAGGGCATTGTTTTTTCTGCAACACCTGAAGCATCATTCTTTGAGATGAGATTTAACTGTGCATTATTACTCCTCCAAACAACTGGATCTTGCATGACCGCCCAGAGAATTTGTGATACTGGAACACAAAAGACAAGCAGCCCAAAGTGTGTTAGATTAGAATAAGTTCAGTTTCACAAAGACTAATATATTAATTTTAAGCATAAATATTACCAACAATTGAATCTATTTCAAAGTACACATTTGCACAAAAACATTGTATGTAAATGCAGTATTATACAATGATTTTCTGATTTAAAATAGTTATTTAATATCAATTCACTGCTAATTGCTTACAATTTTGCCATCTGTAATTATGCTAATACATGAAAAAAGTATAGTCCAAAGCATTAATTTTATATCCATTTCTCAATTGGATGATTCTGTATGCATTAATTTATGGCTTAAATGCATCTCATCTATTCTGTGTGCATAAATATTTTCCAGTTTGCTTACTTGCCTTTGCTCATTTAAATTTAATGAATGAAAAATCTCAGCTCATTTTGCCATATCCAGGTACCACTCCACTTACATTTCTAGTACTTTATGTTAACAGTTTACATGACATAGAATCTAGCATTTTATATTAATAACTTATGATCTATATAAAGACATTATTACTCCCAAGAAAAGTCTTGCTAATAAGTGTGTGTATATATGTGTGACACACACATATAACATGCACATGTATATGTATGTTAAGTGATCTAATGTACTTACATGCCACTAAATTTGGCAATCCATTTTGTGAATCAATTATGCTTAGCAGTTGAATATATTGGAAGGAAGCAATGTAGTGTCGATGTGAAAGATTTAAAAAAAATCTATAGTATCTTTTAGGCAGTTGAGTTTCAATGTATGTCTGAGTTCCTTGAAGATATATTTAAGCAGAAACTTTGAAACTTAGAAGAACTCACATCCATTAACATATTTTCCTTAAGTATAGCTTTTGAACATCAACTACTTGGATTACTATTGTTCAAAGACTAAAAGCTCAATGTATAAAATTTAAACTATGAATAGAAGTAAACACCCAAATGGATACAAGTTTCCTGGGCAAGTTGGTGAGCATCTGTAAACTTAGTCTCTCAGCAAGTTGAGGTAGAAGGATTCCAAGTTCTAGATCAGCCTCAGCAACTTAGCAAGATCTTGTCTCAAAATAAAAAATAAAAAACTGGCATTTTAAATCAGCAGAATAGTGGTATAGCACTCCTTGATTCAATCACCAGTAGAACAAAAAAATTGTATATTATATAAACTTGAAATGATATTCATAAAATCACAGGCTTGGGATGTAGTTCAGTGGTAGAGTGCTTGCCTAGCATGTGTGAGGCCTTTGGTTCAATTCCCCACAAAAGAAAAAGAAAAAAAAATGCAATGACTACAACCAAGAAAAATAGACCAATAGGCTTTGATGATTTCTTCAGTATTGCTTTTGAATTTTATAAGTAAAGATCTTTGCTCAAAAATTAATAAAAAGGAAATTTTAACTTTATAATCCATCCTCTTTATGAAAGTCCATGAAGCTAACACTAATCCAGTCTTACTTAACATAGCCCTGCTCAAAGATTTTCAAATTTTCCAATATTTATTGACCAGAAAAACATACATCTTGTTTTCAAAGCAATTATGTTACTCATTATCAGGATTTCAAAGTAGAAAGGTGTAATTTTCTACTGCCATGGGCTGTGATAGTGAATAGTATATAGCCAGACTGAAGAAAGGGCAAGTTTGAAGCTAGTTTCTTCACCTATTAACATTCATCTCTCACTGTCCCTTGAAGCCAAACACAATTCTATGTTTGAGGATATTATGAAAGACAAAGGTGACCTTATATTTCAGATACTTGAAGACCTATATCTAATAAGTCAGGTGTATAAACGTAAGTGAAGTATGTTCACAATGTGGTATGCCTGTCCCTGACTGGACTGGGTTATGCCAGACAAATATTCTGATATAGACTGAGAAGAGATGATACAAATCTTAACAGGAGAGATGATATAGAATCATATACCAAACGTGATAGGCCAAAACAGAGAAATTGATATTGTGGAAATGTCAGTTACTTAAAACCTGTCTACTGTTTCAAAATTCTTCCTCAATTAGTGTGTTCACCTTCAGGGTTTGTAAGATCTCCATGCTCTAACCCTCCTAACTCCTAATTATACTTCCCAAATATGAGAACTTAGCTTTGTGGTTTGTGATTAGATCAATTTGGAAAATTGTCCAATAATATGGAAATATATTTCTAATTTCATTTTGTCATCATAGGCATGTAATATATTCCATATTTCAATACTTCAAGAAAATTATTGACTAGAAAATACACTAGGGAAAATAAAGAAATTGCAAGATTGACTGAGAAATGGGTTCAAATTCAATGATATTAAAGGATGAGAAAAAACAGTAGTCAAATCTATGAAATGAAATGACTGAAAATTCACAATGGAATGATGCTTGAGAAGCATCCTACAATGTAGCAATATGGGGACTGTTGTCTGTGTTGCAGAGAGAAAATGTGAGAGTCATTTGGTCCCCAGGTGGTCATCAACTATCTAGCAGGTATCACAAGGCGAAGCCAAGTCTTCAGCCTGCAAGATACAGGAAGTAGTCATTGTCTCTCTTTGTGAACACAGAATGTCTTTAACTGGCTTAACTCACAGACCTTATGAAGACCATGTCAAGCAATAAGAAGTCCTATATATGCCCAATCAACCCAGCCCAACAATATTCTCCCAAATTAGACAAACTTTTATAAAGGATAAAAACTAATATTAATTTGTATGTAATGTAAGCACAAAGTCAAAATCAGCAAAAAAGTATTATATGTATTTCTTTCCCTTTCATTTATAAAAGTACTTGTTAATGGTTTCCTTCATACCAGATTCATGTTTAAACCTTTCCTCTGACTATAGGAGCTGATGCTGTGGAAGCTCAGTGTAAAAGATTTGAAGTGAGAGCAAGTGAAGATGGCAGGGTGCTGTTTTCTGCAGATGAAGATGAGATTACCATTGGGGCTGAAAAGCTGAAAGTTACAGGTACTGTAGATTGAGGTCTTGGAACATTTCAACTTACTCAAATAATATGCAACTATATAACAAGCTTCTGTACAAGATGAACGATTCCCATGCCTAAAATTGTTACCTAAAATCATGATATTGTGGCATTTGATTTTCAAGTAGTCCTGAGTGGAAGGCATCCTCCTGAGGGAGGATGTAAATATTGCAGCCTTAATCATACATAAAATATAAAGCTATAAGTCTCAAGTAGATGGAGGAAAATGGATATGGACGGTATTAGAAAAGACAGGGTATAGATGCTTAGCAAAGGTGATTAAAGGTGGACAAATCAAACTTAGAGGTAGTATTTAAAGTAAAATATATGTGAAAGATGAATGAAAGGGAAATTGTCTCATAATTTCATGGGGGAAAGGTTATAATATGGATAAAAACCCATAAGATTCATAATCAGCCACAACAATATATAAACAAGGAAATAGTGCTATATGTATATTATTTAAAGGTAATTAAGCCATTACCGTAATATTAGGATCACTATAGTCAACCACCAGCTGAAATTTAAACAAACAAACAAACAACAGAAGTGATGCTTGGAATGGAGATGAATTTGATGAATACAATTTTGAGCACAATCTCTTCCGAATTAATAGATTTGCAACCATGACACAAATATTATTTTGATGCAATATATTTAAATCTTTTAAAAGTACCCAAAGTGATCTACATTAAAAAAAAAAAAAAGAAAATTTGACTTAGTGTTTCCCAAACTCTAAGTCAGATTTTATGGGATGTCTGCCTTATTTATTTAGGTCAAGCTGAGTCCCATTGTCCCTGTGAAGGCAGTTAGCATAACAGCTGAAGAACATAGACTCTGCTCTCCTACTGTCTGGTTGAATCCTTCCTTCTCCACTTGGTGTTTTAAATAACTGCCCTATGCCTCTGATTCTACTTCATCTGAATGATTGAACTTATGATAACCTTGGTGTTTAAATTGCACATGGGTGTCTGCCTCCATATGCATGCATTTTTAGAATGTTCTTAGTAAATATGGAGAGCTTATGTTAGCTCTTTATTCTTGCTAGCAAAGATAATACTAATATGATTGATTTCACAAACATGGGGCTTATGTTGGTTTTGAGAAGGGTGCATTTTAAATAATGATGAAACCCGTCAAGGACCGTTGACTGGAGATCCTCACTGAGCATCCCATGGGCCAGGTCATATCCTTACAACCAGAGTCCCCAATGAATTCCTTCTCCTGTGAGCTTGTCCTGCTGAGTGGTTGGAGCCTGCACTGCTGGGTGGGTGTTTGGGGTGATCACCATGATTGCCCCCTGGCTTGATTACCCTAGATTTTTTAGAACTCCTTTGGCTGGTGAGGAAAGTAGGTGCACACTTAAGACACATTAACCTTCTTGAGTCTTGAGTGAGGGCGGCAGGGGACCAAAGCTGCATGAGGGTTTTTGCTGGCATGGAGCACAGGTAACACCAGCTTTAGGGCCCTGGAAACTAACACTGGAGTTGCTGGTTGGTGAGCAAGTAGGGAGCCCCAAGACACACACACCCCACAGGGCAGTTGAGCAGTTGGGCAGATGGGATTGCAACATTTACCAATGTGTGAGCCCTAGGTGCTAGCATAACCCTGAGACACATTTGAGCATATTGCCAGCTAGCTCAAACTTTTATTTTATTTTATTTATTTATTTTTTGTGGTAGGTAGATATTCACTTGTTTTCCTCTTTTCTTGGTAGCCTACCTGCCATTCATGATGAATTGCACAAAGTCAAGGAAGGAAGTGCTCTCTCCTATCCCTGATTTTCTGTTTTCTGACAGTCAACTATTCCCTCTCTCTCTTGTTTGCTAACTCCCTCCTGCTTGCAGCTCACTTTGTGTGCGTGAATGTGTGGGCTGAGGGTGGAGTGAGACGAATGTACACATAACTGTACACGTAGAGAAATCAGTGTCTCACCCTGGCTCCAGTTTTCCATTTCTCTCTCCATCTCAAATGTATGCACATAGCCTTGTGTTTATTCTTCATAATCCTCTTCATATGTTTCGTATTTTCCAATTATCTCAGACACCTTAATCTATTTTACAGTAAAGGTCTGTGCCATCTTTTTTCAGAACATCCTAAATAATAAGCCAATATAACTTGGGGGTTGTAATTGCAGAAGTCATGTAGAGTATTTTGTAAGGGATCGGAGCATAATACTTAGAAACACCAAGGATTGTGAGACTGCCTGGACAAAAAGCCTTGACTTCTTCCTATTATTATTAGTTCAACATAGACCTACATATTGGAGGGAATTGTTACATAGTCATGCACACATGGATATTGACATAGTGAGGTGGTAATTTGAGGCCGATCCTAGACCAGGATCTACCTGCCTTCATCCATTCCGTGAACTCTGTCTCCTCTGTCATCCCACCATACTATAGTTTTAGATGAACATACACATTTGTAATAATTGTTGACATTTCTGAGTATTTAACCTGTTGATACAAGAGTTCTGTATTCTCACTAAATGAATGCTAAATTACAGCACATTTATTTGATTAGAACTCCCTCAAAATCCAATCACATTTCTGTTTTCCAAGAGCCTGTATATTCTCAGACACAGAGGCACAGATGTACACATGTATACTCAAATGCCTACTGAATCCATTTTTTTCTTTATCAGAATTGCACATATTAATCATACAGTAGCATTGTTATTGACTGTAATACTTCTAACATAAAGGAAAATAAAGATATCAAAAGCAAATATAATTTAGAATTTCACATGCACAGAGGAGAAAATTGTGCCTAGCATAGCATGTACTATAAGAGCTTAGGGATTGATGAGCAGCCTCTCATACACTTTAAATCAGTGCTTGAGTCCGCTGACAAATACACAACAAAGAGACCTGGACTCTAGGGGGTTTCACATAAATTAGGCAGCTGTGCTGACAAGACTTCAAAGTAACACGTGACAAGAGACCTGTATGAGGTTTATTCTGGAATCGTAAATTTGTGGCATGACAGTTTTCTATTTAAAGAATATCCATAGGAATTACAATTAAAATGAATCCTTCATCCCCTCTGGCTTTTTCCTTTATGAACAATGGCATTGGGTAAATGGACTTTGGTTTCAGGGTGAAGTGGATGCATTTATTTAGACAAAGGGTATGTCTATACATCTGTGTCAGAATCATTTATGACTCAAATTATTCCCAGTGCTGGTGCAGTCCAGCCTATTTGCATGTACTGGAATTTACCTAATGCGTTCAAATCTGCTTGCAGGTGGACAAAAGTAAAATTCCCAACTCTTACCTGAACACTACCAACTTCTCACCCCATAGTCACAATGAATATTCATCTGCTCGAAGTTTAAAATTTTTACCCTTGACATTGCTTGCCCCACTCAGTAATAATTTCCTGGAGTTCATTTAAATATACTTATTGGCCCTAATAATGTCCTTGCTACATCACTGAGTATAGAAGAGTTTTGTCTTTACCTTATATATGTGCATTGTAAAACTTTATTTTCATTTTCCAGTCCCTGAAATGGACTGATGATATTCCTCTTTTGAGACCTAGTAAGCAAGCAAACAAAAAGACCTGAACCTTTATACACAGAAAACAGTTAAATTTAGTGCTTTTAGGCAGTCAGTCAGATGTAATCTGCACTTTATTTTCCACTTGTAGACTCAGCTAACAAAGTGCAGCTCCAAGTCACTTGATTTCAGAAGGTAAAAGAGTTTAGCCCTGTAGAATCCCTTCATGTTAAATTAAAAGCTACTGGTTGGACTTTGACTTCCATTTTGCCCAAGAGAAGGGGAAAAAGTAACAAAATACTGGAGGAGAAAAGCTATCTCTTCTTTCCAGACAGTAGCAATTAAAACTAGCAGCTTAAAAGAATAGAGAAACCCAACCCTGTGTGCACCCAGTGATCTCGTGCTTGTTTGAAAGCCAGGGGTTTCACTTTTTTTGTCTCTTTCCTAATTGAATGATTAGAAGGATAGACAAGTCCTGATGCTTGTTTGACAACACAAGAAAGGGTTTTCTGAAGAGCTGTCTTTTAAATTAAACATCATGCTTCTGGGTTAGAATCAATAATTTCAGGTTTGTTTTTATTAGTTGGTCTTCTACTTCCTTGTTCTTGTCTGTTAAATTAGCACAGTGAGCTGAGGTCAGCGTTGGAATCAACCTTTCGATTAGGTAGGGCTGTCCTTCCTCCCAGAAGTCCTAATGCCAGGCCACAGGACAGGCTGTTTTGTCTGAAGAGCACCTGAAAAAAAATGATTAGAGCAGGGGCTGAGAAAGTGTTGAGCAATCACTTCACTTTCTCTGGGAAAGCATTTCAAGTTTATAGACCTGGGTCAATCACTGAACTCTGTTTTCTAGTTGCTTCTTAGAGTTAAAGAAGTCCAAGATTTCAGAGACTTCAAACATTAGAACTATCCCACTTTCTCCAATAATTTCTAGGTAGAAATCAACTTCTGAATATGAAGTACAGAAATAATGAGCTACAATTGAAAATAAGCTGTTGGCACAAAATAAGCTTTCTCCTCTGAGCATCTTACCTACATTCCTCTCTATGACTTAATTTACTTCCATAAACTATCATTTAAATGTTTCCTGTTTCTGTTTTGTTAAAGCAAAACTTCTTGAAAATATAATTGCCGAATAGAAATGTCAAACGTGAGGACGCTGCGGAAGAGGACAGCTTATTTACCAAAAAGAAAAAAAAAAGAAAGAAAGAAAGAAAGAACTTTATGTTTTGGTTTTGAAATCTTCCATTTGATGGTCAAAGTTTTTCTTATAGTTATTGATCTTAGATTTACAAAATCTCTTGGAAATATAATTAACCCTGACTTATACAAATGGGTTTTCTGATTTCTTATACATCATGATGATGTTTAAAGAATTTGTTACTAAAGAAATTGGTGTACTAGAGAATCTTGCAGTGTCTTTGTTTTCTTGCTGATTGTCAGTCAGGGGCTGCTGGTATTTCTTATGCTTTCAAAGTATCCTGCCTGCAGGGACAGTCTGCTGAATTGCTCTCATGATTCACATTTTAACACTTTCCCTTTTGCTGCATCTCTCTTACTTCCTTTTGTGCCAATAGTTGGAAAAAAGCTGTCTTCTTTTAGTAGAAGTGGTCACTTTGCCATATTATGCTGGATAGCAGAGTAATAAAGAACAAAACTCCCTATTGTAAAGCCTATTGGATTAGTAACCTTAATAACAGCTACCCAATCCCTTCCTCCTTATGAGAATATTTTCTCTATCTCTTTGATTTAGTGTAGAATATATTAGGGCTGAGAAGTACAATTCATTATTTGCCCACTACACTATTCAAATTTTTGAAACATTCTAGACCTTTTTTTTCCCCCTGCTATTAGATTAGTATTATAAGAAGCACCTAATACTTTGGGTTTGGGAAAAGAAAAACAAAGTATATGAAAATGACTTAGGGCCAGTCCTGGCACAAATCTAGTATTTGATAATTGCTATTTCTACAAATAATTATTTTAAAATGCCTTTACCATTCTTATTCGTTTTATATTTGTAAAATAATTACTTGTGAAGAAAAATAAAAGACACTGGATAATGGGTAAACAAATAAAGCAAGGGAGTTGAAAACAGATGAGGTGTGAATTGCATATTGAATATTCGAAATACAAATTTTATTATTTTACTAGATATTTGAACTATTTCAAGACTTCACAAGGACATAAAAAAGAATAGAAGATGGATATGTAATACTGGTTACATCTTCCAAATAGGAGCTCACACTCAGAAATTTCATTTTACTCTTACACAACTTTGCATGTGAGTAGATTCTGCAAATCACCTAGTAACACAAGGTTTCGAGGACTTAGAGGTCTGCAACCTTCTAGCCCAAGGGATTACCTTTGCCATAACGGTGTCCCTTCTGCTCATCAGGCCAGAAGAAGTGGGGAAAGAGAAAGAAGGAAAACACAATTTGGTTATAATTTTACAACCGGTAAATAGCATTCATCATTTATCTGTTGCCTAAAATTTAGTCATGTGCTTACATGCAGCTGCCAGGGTGCCAAAGGCATCCAAACTCTAACTCATACCTACGTTCTTTGTTAAAGCTTATGATGGAGAATTCTATTAATAAAAAAAAAAAATGACATGTGAGATAATGAAGCATGTCTTCCATAGGAGGTGATTTGATAACTCAGAAATCCTACTATATAATCGCAAAGGGAAAGAGAGCAAAAATACATAGCATCAATAGATTTTCTGTTAGATAATGCCAGATGCGAAATGTTCCCTATATTTGCTTTGTTCTTCAGTCCACAGCATTCTGTTTTACCCCATCATGACAATTATAGAGAACTCCTAAGCATTTAATTCTAACATGCCCTTTTTTAAAAGTAATTATTATTGTGTCATTTAGGAAATCAAGAATATTCCTTATTTCCTCTTGTTATCTACATGAGACTAAAACCTCACTTTCAGAATCAAGACTCATATTTTTAACTTGACTTTTTTTTCTTACTTTTAACATACACACTTTAATTATTTTAGTCAAGGATCTCAATTTTGAATGCCTTTAAAACTCCAAATGCTTGGAGTCAATGACTAAGTTCCAGACACTAAAATTTAAATCTGAAAATGTACTTCTAGCAACTCAGTGTGTCCAAGACTGGATGAAGAGGCCAAGTAAAAATGAATGGATCAATTCTGGTATTGAAATACCAGGGATATCACACTGAAGTCCAAAAATGGGCGAGGTGAAATTGGAGATACGGACACAAAATTTGAGAACTGGCTGGAGACAAATTCAAGATGAAATCAAGTTAGAAACAATCATGCTGCATTTTATACTAAGAGCTGTACATTTATGGGTCAAAAGCCTACAGTCATAGCTTTAGAAGCACCAAAGCAGCTGGGAGCAGATGCATGTTCCCTCCTCTCTCTTTCTACCTTCCTTACTTCCCTCCCTCCCTTTGTCCATCAATCCTCCGTCTCTTTCTCCCTTCTTTCCTTCATGTAAGGCAGGCAGGCAAGGGGAAAAAAAAAAAAAAAAACAGACCAGTGGAAACTAAAGCTAGTGGGAGGAGAAGAGAGGCTAGTGCCATCTGGTAGTAAAAATGATGGTGTCACTAGAGCTTGGGAAGAAAGCCTGGCAAGACCTACGCCTAAATGAGAAGTGCATCATGGAGGGTTGGTGGTTCAGCAGGTTCCTAAGATTAACTGGAGTGGTGATCAGTGGTTACTGCACTTGCCTAACATGCGCAAGTATGCGAGTTCAAACCTCAGCATTGAAGTTTTGGAGCAGCAGAAACCACATCAAAAACTAAATAAATTGATTTTCTCTCTCTCTGTCCCTCTCTCTTAAAAAAAAAAAGATTAGGCTCATGCTGGAATTTGAGAACATAAATATATCAAAGGTGAAGGGAGTTATGCTTCTCACTCTTGGAGTAAGAAGGTGGTATCGATATTAACGCAGTGAAATTAAAACTCTCAAATATTCTCTTGGAAGTACTAAGTGAACTCATGCTTTTCAAAAGGTATTCATGGATAAATAAAAAAATTCAAGTAAAATGTGAGTGCATATATTTTTTGCAAATATGAATACACATTTTCTAGCATTTCCTGCATAGATGTCCAAGGACCAGTGGCTATAGCAGAATTGAGCACATCTAGTCTTAGATCTTTTTTCAAAAAAAGCTAGTTCCCAATAAAATGAATTAATGATGCCTTGAAAAATAATTGTGTTATTTCAAAGCTGAAGAAAGAAAAAAATAGAAGACAAGATTTGTCAATTCTATCTTATACCAAAAAGTATGGAAGTGGCCAACCAAGGAAGGGTATATATGAAAGAAGCAGAAGAGCCACTTTGAAGAGGCTCCCATGATCACTTTGAGCATTGATGTGCATGTGTGAGTGTGTGTGTGTATGAGTTATCTAAATTAGGGAATAAAATGGGAACCCATGAATCCACACTGACATGGGTAAATAATCACTTTCTTTCACTAAGATGTTAACTAAAAATGTGGAAGAGATGTGATTTATTTTGTAGAAATCACATTAATTCTTTCATACGTATTTGGTAGAATTCTCCAATAAAACCATTTGAGATTCAAGATTTCTTTTGGGGGAGCATTCTAAGTACAAATTCAAGTTATTTAACAGGTACAAGACTGTCCAGATGTTTACTTTGTGTTGATCAAGTATCAGTAGTTTGCATTTCCTGTGATGTTTCCACCATTCTTCCACACTATCCGCAAACATCCTTCTACTGAAATCTTAAAGATCTTCACATTCTCCCACCTCCAACCTTCTACCATTGTCCCACTAGTCTGGGACAAAAGCTCTATTCTACTCTTGCTTGTTTTATATTCTCCAAAGACATACAATTCTCCCAAGGTTTTTCATTTCTTTTTTTTTTTTTATTTTGCTCCTTGGAAACACAAGTATGTCTATACTATTTGTTTTCATCCTATCATGTCATACCCTTTAAAGGAAAAAGGTGGAATATGAAGACGAATGGGAGACAGTGAAAAGAAACATCATTTTCTCACACTAGAAAAGGAAAAAAATCTATATTTATTCCATTACTAATTCATTTATTATACAATTATTTATTTAACCAAATTTTACTGAATATATGCTGTGTACCAATGGCAGCATTATGGTTTACAGAACATAATGCAAAGAATGCTGGGATTCATCTCGCCCTTGTAGGACTTATGATATGGATTGGAGTTGTTAAATTTTCTCTGTAAAAGGGCCAGATAGCAAATATTTGGAACTTATAGACTTTGCAGTTTGTTACAACTACTGAATTCTACCATTACAGTGTAAAATCACCATAGAGAACATGTAAATGGATGTGGTTTTTTCTTTTTTTTTTTTTAAGAGAGAGGGACAATGAGAGAGAGAGACAGAGAGAATCAATTTTTTATTGAGTTTTTCACATGGCTTTAGTTGCTCTGACACTTAGCTGTGTATGTGGGTGCTGGGGTTTGAACCTGTGTACTTGCACATGCCAGGCAAGCGCCATAACCACCAAGCCACCGCTCCAGCCCTGATGTGTTTCAATAATAATTTATAATACTAAATTTTGAAGTTCACATAATTTTTACAATTCCTGAAATATCATTGTTTTGAGTTTTTTAAAAATGTGTAACAATATCAAAACAATTCTTGGCTCACAAGCCATTTGTCTATAAATCTATTCATACTTATTCAACATGTAACATTAATTATAGTACACAGTTAAGAATCCCCACAGAAATCAAATATTAAGAACAGAAGATTGGCAGATAACTCACAATGTCAAAAGCTTTCTTATTATTAAGAAACAAAATCCGTTATTGCCAAAATTGGGAGATAAGGGAAAATTAATCATAATTCTCTAGAAAATATAGATTTCATAAAATGACAACAAAAATGATTCAGAAAGTGATAAGAACCAGAATGCTCCAGAACAAAAAGTAGAAAATAAAATGATGAAGAAAGTAGCCAAAGGGGTGTACTCATTTCATTCTCAGGGGCACAGCCACAGGCCATCTGCAGCTTGACGTAAATACCATTCATGACAGTTTACAGTTAGCGGTAATTTTATTGTAAAATAACTGTATGTAAAGTGTTCTTTTTTCAAAATTCTGACTTTAATAATATTTATAAACATTAAACTGTACAATGGAGGAAAGGTTGTATCTTAAATAAATGTTTTGGAAATTTAAATGTATGGTTCTGGTCAATCTATTCCAAGATTAGGAGTTTTGTATACTGTTTTCTTGTATGAAATTTTGACATCCCTTTGATGATGTGTATTTCCCATTCTATAAACTTACTGAAAACCTTCAATAATGTATGGTTATTTATGATTAACAAGTTTCTATGTGCTATTGCACAATAATAGGGTTATTAGATAACAATAATATACTGTATACTTCAAAAAGTTACAAGCAAGGATTGAATGTTCTGACTTCTTACTGTTTATATCTGAGGTGTTTCCCATAATAATATGTGCAATAGTGTTCAGAGGTGAAAAGATTAGCATATAGAGCTATAATCTATTCAATGTATTAATTCAATTCTTACTTCGAAAGGACTAACATATTGGGTGGTAACCATAGGCAGGTGGGGTGTGGCTAGATGAAGTAAGACTCTGGTGGTATGCTCTTGGGGATTTATATCTTGGCCCCCTGGCTCTTCCACAAATCTGCCTCCTGGCTGCCATGAGCTGACACATCAGGTCCATAGAGGTGGAGTCAGCTGACCAGACTGAACCTCTGAAATCACAAGCCAAAATGAACCTTTCCTCTTCCAAGTTATTCTTGTAATGTATTTTAGTCCCAGAGATGAAAAGCTGGTTAACATATCACCATAAAGAAGGTAACCTGGGGGGCTAGAGTGGTGGCTCAGAGGTTACAGCACTTGTCTGACATGCATGAATATGTGAGTTCAAACCCCAGCACCACATACACAACGAAGTCTTAGAGCAACGAAGGCCACATGAAAAACTAAGTAAAATTGGTTGTCACCCCCCATGTGTCTCTCTCTCTTTCTCTCTCTCTCTCTCTCCTCTCATTGTCCCTATGTCTTTAAAAAATAAAAGTAAAAAGAAGGGAACTTGGGAGGCTGAGGCAGGAAATTCGTAAGTTGGAGGCCAGCCTCATCAAATCAAGGAGGTCCTGTCTCAAAATGAAAATAATAAAAAGTCTGGGGATATAATTATGAGGTAAAGTGCCTCTCAGTTCAGACCCCAGTACCAAAAACAAAACTAAACTAAACAAAAAAAAGCATACACACAACAACAACAAAAACAAGAAATGACAATTGTTTTAGTAAACAGGTGGATTTACCTTTATTTAAACCTTACGTGATACATATAACAAAACATCACTTAGTACTGCAAAATTATGCATAAATTTATCCTTTTATGGGAATTAAAATAAATTTAAATTAAAAGAGCAATATGATTGAAAATTTTGAATTTTTGATATAACACAAGAATTTTATAATTATTTATATTGTAAGTGAATCTAAAAATTCAGACAGGATACATCAAAATTACTTCCAAGTGATGGGCATGTCTGTGCCTTTCAGGTTATGATGAAAGTAGATGTATTTTAAATACGTCTATTTTAAACAGCAGAGAAGTCATCAGTCAAAAGTATTCAAAAATATTTTTAAAATTACACAGATAAGATGTAATGTTTTACAACCTAATACTTTTTTTAGAGATATTGTGGGAAGGGGAAGGGCAGGATAAGGAAGGGTAATTGGGGGGGCACTCCTGGGGGTAATTGCAATATCCAGAATATATACACAATTTATATTATTTTGTTAAAAACTTGTATAGTTGTTCAAAAATAAAAAAAATTATGTACAACATGAATTTCTAAACCAAATAAATAAATCATAACCCAAGACTCATTATTAAAGGTTTTATCGTCCATTTGACTAACAGTTACTCTTTAGCAATTATTTTGGGTGATACTCTTGATGATCAACATGAACATAAATTTTTAACTTTGTCCCACTAAGAACTAGATATCAGAATTATTCAATAAAAGTATTCTTGATGGTTTTATTCAGCTTTCTTTGCTGCTGTGACTGAAAGATCTGACAAGAACAATTTTAGAGAAGGAAGTTTATTTGGTGCTTATAGTTTGAGTGGTCTCAGTCCATAGATTCAAAGTCCATTGCTCTGGCCTCAAGGAGAGGCAGAACATCATGGAAAAAGGAAGTGCTGGAGGAAAACAGCCCAGGACTTGGCACCAGGAGGTAAAGGGAATGTTCTGTTCACCAAAGGCCTGCCCCCACCTCCTCCTCCAGCCTCACCCATCTGCCTTCAGTTACCACCCAGTGAATCCCTATCAGGGATTAATGCACCGATCCGACTAAGGATCTCATAACCCAATCATTTCATCTCTGAACTTTCTTGCATTTTCTCACTGGTGAGATTTTGGGGGATGTGTCATATCTAAACCATAACTTGGGCAATGACAGCTGGTCGCTGAATATGACCATGTTTATTTTCATGACAGTACCACTGTTGTGAAGACTAGGATAGGAGAAAAGTTGGACAGGGTGAGGAGCAGTCTGGAGAAGTAATTAACTAGAGGGATTCAAGGTCCTGTTCAAACGGTTCTTCCTCTCAATTGCAACTTTAGTGCTTTCTAGAACAGCAATCGTGGACAATTCAGTTAATAGGTATCAGAGTGATCGTTTTCTCATCTACATACTATTTGGCAATAAATGAAAACACATCACCTGGTTTTCATGGATTTAATGTGAGCCAATCCATGTAAATAAAGCATGATGTCTGAATCATGTTGGGAAAAATATGGTCAGGAGGTCAACACATGTTGGAAATTATCATTATGATGAGGATTATTAAAATAGACATAGAGTCACTATTTAATATAGTGTATTAATGAAATGACCCTTTTCCTCTTGAAGCATTTCCTATAAATACCATGATTTATAGAATGGTATTTCATCATTTTTTCTTTCCCTCTCTAGCATACATATAACACTATATAAAATAATGTTAAATACTTCATGTAATACTGACCTATATTCAGGTCAATGTAATAAAAGTAATTTAGTAGGTATTTCAGAAGTATTTAATTGAAAAAGAACATATGATCACAAGAAGGAAAAGTAAAAATAAAAATAATTGTAGGAACTATATTGCATATTATAATTCTAAGACAGAATTATGCATTATAATACTGAAATTAATTAAAATAATGAGATTAATAACATTGGTATAGCCTTTGCCACTGACAAAGTACAGTCATTTCAGTAATTCATTTATTCCACAGTACTTAGGGGAATACATGCTATTATCTACATTTGGCAAAGTGTGTATCAGGTTCAGCGATTTGCAAGAAATACACACAGACTGGAAATTAGATGTGAGTCTCCTCACTTATGGCCCAGACATTTCTGCTCTATTTCATCTGTATCAGTAGATGTATGTTTTTATAACACATTCCATCCTGAATACAAATTTCTATAATAAGAAGAAGGAGAGTTTCTTGGATCTGATTTATTTAGTAGCTAGGTTATTATTTCAGTCAGATTTATTTAGTAGGCTGGAAAAAGTTAGAGGTGAAGAGGAATGAACATACTTAAAAACTATATATCTGACTTTTCAACTGAATCAGAAAAAGGTCTTGGAGTAAGTGCTATATCTTGAAGTAGCCATGTAAATTTAAAGTTGAGGACATGAGGAATAATGTCAAATGAAGAGATGAGGTTGACTGATTGATGTGACTAACACTTTGGAAAAACAGTAATATAATCTTGGTCTACAATTTAAAAGGTTTATTGAAATATAAGAAAAAACAAATTTTACTTTAATGCAGGTATGTATTCATTAATCAGACTGACCATTGTTTTCAAAAGGAACTTGTGAGAGTATGCCAAAATAAATTTCATTCCTAATTTCACCTGCAGGGTTTTGTATGATTAAAGATTTGCATTTATTAGACAAAATTTCCATGTTCACATCATAGAAATGATAACTAGGGCAATCTTTAATTTCACTACAGAGGTAGGATGGGAGACAGGGATGGAGAGGGGGATGTAGAAAGGAAAAAGATGTTGCAAACTTGAATTAATTGTCCACATTTTGCAATTACTAACCAATTGTATTAATTGCCTGTTGCTGCCATTGCAATTATAAAAATTTGAATAAGTTAAGAAAGATAAATTTATTATCTGCAGTTCTACTGGTTAGAAATTTGAAGTGATTTTTTCACGACTCTAAAATTATGATATTTTCTGAGCTGTTTCCTTGCTTTTGCAGCTAGGAGACTTTCCCCATGTCTTGGCACCTGTCTTTTCCTCCATCTTCAAAGTCAGCAATATCAGGCAATTGCTTCATGCTGCCATCTCTCTAATTCCCCCACATCTGCCTCATTCTTTTTAATCATCTTTGCTATTATTGCTGCCCCTCTTCGACGCCATTTTTTTGGAGAGCGAGAGAGGAGCTGTGAGAGAGAGAAAGAGAAAATCAATTTTTATTTAGTTTTCCATGTGCCTTGTGTTGATCCTTCACTTCATTGTGTACGTGATGCTTGGGATTTGAACTCTCATCCTTGTGCCTGCCAGGCAAGCGCTGTAATCACTGAGCCAGGACTCCAGCCCAAGAACTCTATTTTAAGATTGATCTGTTTAGCAATTTTAAATACACGTGACATTTGAATTCCCCTAAACCTTTAAGGTAATATATTCACAGTTTGCATGGATTTCACATACATCTTAGAGGTGAAAGGGAGCATTATTCTCCCTGTTATACTAATTTATAATAGAACTGTTTCATCAAATAATATGTTTTCATTCCCTAAATTGGGAGCTCTGGGAAGATGTAATGATAGGAACAATAAATACAGATTCTACACTTTCTTGAATTCAGCATTGATAATTTTGAAGAAATGAACTCAAGGTCTAGGTATGTTGTTCAATAGTAGAGCACTTGCCTAGCATGTTTTATTTAGATTAAATTTGCAGCACCAGAAAAAAATAATTTAAAAAATGAAGTAGGAGTGAGAGTATTTGTGTGCTAGCTCTAACTAGCTTGTGTTTTCTCTAACTTTGAGTCATTTAAAGCTATATGCCTTTGGGTATGATGTTCACCATTTCTGTGCCTTCCTTTCCTCAGCTGCAAATTTGGGATATTATGATTATTTTATTTCAGAGTTCTGATGTAAGAATTATAGGAGTTGACTTAAAATGTTTTCAGAGTTTAGCACAATGACTGAAGTACTACTGTAAGTACTATAAGTTTTCAATAAATATTAGCCATGATCATCAGTCCAATTATCCTTGTTATTTTTTGCATTTTAAGACAAGTGAATCAAAATAAATTTTCAGTAGCCAGTCTATTTACTTATTACACCTATAACATATAATAGGCAAAGTACACATGAAATCTTAGCTTTAAAATTTATCTTAAACGTTCGTTAGTCCATACTTCCAACCAAGATTTTGTCTGCTCTCAGATCTGTGTAGTACGCTAATTCTCTCTTTAAGCACTTGGTGGCAGAAATCTTGTAATTCCTCAAAACGATCTGATGTACCTTTAGATGATATTGTTTTAAAAAGTCTTTTTATCTTTAAAAGAGAAGACAACATGCATTTAAGAGGACATTAAATCGGGTCACTCCTGCCTCTTAAGAACTGGAAACATTTTATTGACGTAACTGACTGACTTACTTGTTAGGAAAATATCCTTCAAACTCTTTTCTGCATCAAAGTAAAAATGTTTCAGTGAGATGAAGTTTCCTAAATTTCTCCGTATATTAAGCAATAAGTTTAAGTTTCTTACAGGAACAAGGGAGAAGAAAAAAGATCCAAACACAAAAGGAAAAGAAGATTGATTAGAACTTGAAAAAACAGCTGTTAACTGGAATTAGAAGTGGTTAGGGCAGTAGAGGAAGTAACTAGAGGGATGGGAGAAAGGCAGGGAGGAGGAAGTGTGAGAAAAGATTGACCAAATTATGCTTTGTACAGAGATTAGCATACCACAGTGAATCTCACATTTATGTATATAAAAATAGCAATTAAAAATAAATAGAAGGAAGACCAGTAGAATAGAGGAAGAGGAGTGGGGTGGGAGAGGAGGGAAGGAGAGAGGAAGTACTAAGGACTGAAACAGAGCAAATTGTAGTCTGTGTGTATGATTATGTCAAAATGAACCCCACGATTAGGTGTGACTGTACTGCACTATTACAAGTTTTAAAAAGAACATAGCTATTTAAAAATATCTTCTGGCTAGTTAGTATTCATTTTTAAGACATGCTATTGAGTACTGTTTTTAAATGGCTTAAAGTATTCTATTTTTCTGAATCATTATACTTTACTGAATATTTCCCTACCATTGAGCATTTTGATTTTTCAATCAGCCTCCACAGGGCTATCATCGACTTCCTTGTGACTGCATTTGTATGAGCATAAATGATTACCTCTTTAGAATAAATTCCTTGAAATTGAATTGTTTGTTCCAAAGATAGAGACCCTAATAAGTTTGTATCATTTTGTGCTATCGTCTGTACTGCATGAGAATTTTCTTATCCCCACATCATCATAGGTCACTGTCTTGTAAACTAACTTCAGACCTATCAATAATGCTGAGCAATTGGGGAACACACATTATAGCATATATGCATATTATGTAATAATATAACACATATATGGAGATTATATAATATTTAAAAAGTCTTACACAATCCTAAGAGGCAATGAGAACAATACTTTTAAAAATGTTTGTATAAGAAATTTAAGGTTCCAAATAAGAAATTGACTCAGTATTTGTCACCCTGCTAGTATGGTACCAAATTTACCCGAATTTTAACTTTTGTATTTTCTCATGTGTCTTCTGCAGTGATATTCTGTTAGAAGGATGATATATATATATATATATATATATATATATATATATACTCTCTGTCACTTTGTGTCATGAGCTGAAAAAATAAATAAACATTGCTACACAATAATTTAACTGAATAAAAAACTTTATCCAATTTTAGTCATTTGAACAACAAAAAATCTTTATAATTTGAAATAAGCATGAACCACTTGGTAAGGCATGAAATGCTATTGTAAAACACTTACGTGAAATAAGTAGTTGACTATTTCAAAAAGATTTTTTTATTTGTGCAAGGATTCTATTTTGATAAATTCTATAAATGCTTTAAAGTGGTCACTTTCCAAACACCCACATAATGGCATCCATTTGTTATCATACTAAAGTGGAGAAGAGCAGTGAATGGTATTTATCTCAACAGGATGGAATGACATGACAACTTTTCTAATATCTTTATTTCAAATGATTCATATAAATGGACATCTTCTTTGTGCTACATCTATAATATTCTGGTTAGTGGTGAGGTGGAATCTTTTTATATGTATCTACTATTCAGGGTTTTTTTCCTGAGGGTTGCCCAATCATGTTTTTGTCTTTTTCTTTTCTAATGAGTTGTTATTTTTTAATTGATTTAAAGATGTTTTTGATGTTTCTAGTTGTTAGATTATATTTTTTATTTTAACTTTACTTATGATGTTTTTGCTATTAAGAAAAATTTGTATTTAACATAGCCAAGTTCATAAATTTCTTTCTTAGTGCTCTCTCTATATTTTTTCTCAAAAATTTATTCTTTCTCACTGATAATATACTTTTTACTTCAAAGTTTTTGCAGCACCAAAGGGTTTAAGTTGGTAGCACATTGCAATTTTAATTTGCTTTGCTTCCACTACTAATGAGTTAAGCATACCCCCACCACCACTTGAGATAGAGATTGGTTATTTAAAATCAGTGGGTTATCTCTTTTTCAGTTGATTTATTTGTCTTTTTCATTATTTTAAGAGTTCTTTGCATATTTTGGTAAGAAGTCTCTTTCAATTACTAGATGTGTGTTATAAATATCATCTCTAAGATCAAAGATTATCTTTTCCTTCATACTGTCCTTTGTTGAAGAATAATTCTTAATTTTAGTGGATCAAATTTATAATTTTTACTTACTGTATAAGAAATTCTTGTCTAACTTGAAATAGATTGTTCTTATATTGTCTCCTGCACATTTTATAATTTTCCCTGCACATTTTTAGTCCAGTTGCAACTGATTTTTTGCATATGGCATTAAATGCAATTTTATTTTCCTCATATTTGTAGTAACTAATTATCTCATTTATTGAATAGTTACTCGTATGCCTTGTGTTCAATAGTGACTTTGCTATAAATCAAGACTTTATATGGATGTAATTTTATTGGTGTGTTTCTAAGACAGTTTTTTAAATGGTTAGCCTATTTCTCTATCCACATGTAGTTATGATTCTAACTTTACAGTAATTGTTGTCATCTGGTCAGGAAAATGCGTTGGTGGGAAATATTCACTTTACCTTATTATTAATATTCACATACTCACGTACTTAGAACCATTTTTGTCATATTCCATCAAATACTATTGATATTTAAAATGTTGAGGAAAATTAAGAGCCTATATGAAGATCTTCTAAGATACGATCATATTATACTCCTCAAATATGTAAATTTCTTGATGTGTTTTGATTATGTTTAATTATTCATCCATGAAGAGCTTATACAACTTTTGTTAAGCTCTTCTTAAGTCAAAGTAATTCTCTAATTAATCTTATTAAATTTTTTTGTAACTGCTTTTGGAGTTTCTATGTAGAAAACCATGCCCTCATTGATGAACAAGAGTTTTGTTTCTTTTTAAACTCAAAACAATGCGCTTGTCATAAATGTGCACTCCCTCTTCTGTTTTAGTCAGCTTTCTCCTTGCCGACTGAAAGACCTGATTGAATGATGAGAGGAGGAAAAGTTTATGCTGGCTCATGGTTTCAGGTATCTCAGTCCATGGGTGGCAGACTCTGCACCTCTGGGCCCAAGGAGTTAGCACATCATGGTGGAATAGAGTGGCAGAGGAAGCAATTAGGCTATAGCAACGAGGAAGCAGAGAGAGCGAGAGCTCTGCTCACTATGTACAAAATATAAATCCCAAAGACATGCCCCTGGTGACCTCCTCCAGCCACCCCTCACCTGCCCACAGTTACCAACCAATAAGGGTCTTCAGAGCTTCTGAAGACTTTATGCAAATGTAGTAAAAAGATAAGTCACCTAGAATCTGGTCTTATTGATTTTCTAAATCTCTGTAAAAACCAATGTTTTAGGAAAATTTTTATATTAAAAAACCTTGGCATCTTAGAAAGACCCTGTCTCAAAATCAAAAATAGGGCTAGGGATATAGCTCTGTGACAGACTGTCCCTGGGTTCAGTCACCAGCACTATAAATCATAATAATAAAAATAAATATTTGTTATTAGTATTATAATTATAAAAACTTTAGTGGTTGGTAGCTCAATGTTTTAATAAGTTGTTGATTGATATATTCATATTTTAATTTGTTAGCACATCTAAAATGAAGTGGCAAGATCCTGATACTTTAGTAAATCTATAAGCGTAGAATCTTTTGATTATGTTTGCTAAAGATGTGCTGTTGATGACAATTTTCCCCGCAGAATTTTCTAAACGTAGCAGGTGTGTTGCTGTTTTTCTTTCAATGACAAAAGGCAAAATGACAATAACTTCAGACTTAGGAATTCTTCATTATTTCCTAAACATATGTATCTTAAAGGGAAATGAAGAAAGCTCTGGTTGACCATTCTAGTTTTTATTGTTTGGAAAACAAAATAAGAAATTGATATAGTATATGTATATGTATGTATTTTCATATGTACATATTTTCCCTAGATGTAGTTTTCACTAAAATACTTCAGTTTTCATTCAGTGTGAAAATAACTAATTTTATTTTTTCTTATGTTTTCTTAACATCTGCTTTAAAATTCAATATATATTTTTTGGAAAGCATGGAAGGAATCAACAAATGAAGAGCCCTCTTCCCTTAAAACTGAGAGAAATAAATGCTAGTAAAGCATGAACTACTTGAAAACATAAAATAGGACTGAGAAGGAATTCCGTATTATTTTCAAATGATATGGTTTAGTCTAGTTTCATTTGTTAGTGATAAATAATTTATTTTTGATATGTACTTCACCTTGAGGGAATAAATTTTTTATCTAATTTTCACAATTATCTATTCCATTATTACTTTTCCTTTCTAAAATTTTTTAAAATTAATTTTAATTGGTGAATAATAATTATGTATACATGTGGTACAATGAGATTCTTTGATCTATAAATGCTTTATAGAAATATTCAATCAAGTTATCCGGTATATGCATCATATCCATCATTTAACCAACTTATTTTTTGAGATAAATCTATTAGAAAATTTTTAATGTGCAATGTATTATATTGACAGTGGTTACTATGTGGTATAATAAGTCATTGAAAGTTAAACCTCCAGTCTAATTGAAACATTGTGCACTTTGGCCCATATCTTCCCTTTCTTTTCCCATCCTTCACCCTCACCCATGCAGCTAGTAACCATTTTTTTAAATTCTGTTTGAATGATACTTACTTTTTTATATTCCACATATTAGTGACAATATACAGTATTTGGCTTTCTGTGTCTCGCTTATTTCACATAGCATAATGTCCTTCACTGCCAAAATGATGGAATTTCCTTATTTTAAAAGGCCATATATACAGGTGGCTCAGCGGTTACAGGGCTTGCTCAGCATGTACATGGGTTCAAATCCCAGCACACACATACACAACTAAGTGTCAGAGCAACAAAAGCCATGTGAAAAACGCAATAAAAATTGATTCTCTCTTTCTCTCTCTCACTGTCTTTCTCTCTTAAAAAAAATAAAAATAAATTATTTTTAAAAATAAAAGTAAAAAAAATAAAAGGCCATACAGTATTCCATTATCTCTTTTTATCTTTTGGAAACATTTAGAAGTATATGAGAAGACATGATTGGGCATCCAAGATAAATGCCTTGAGATATTTTTTAAATTATAGAAATTAAAAGAGACGTTTAGGCAACTTCTTTGTAGAGTCCTTAGCAGCTTGTTCCCCAATCTCAATTGAACAATATGACAATTTTTTTTCATTGGAAAGAACAGACTAAAAAGATTTCCATTTTTTACTAGAGAACGTGGCATTGACTAGGCTCATAACAACTATTTCAATAAATTAAAATTGCTACCTTAGGTTAATAAATGTACTTCTCTTAAAGTTTGACAAAGAAATGAACTAGAAAACCAGCAGCATGTTTTACATATCAAGTATAAAATGTGAAATATTTTCAAGAGTTCATGCTTTCTAATGAAAGCATTCTTTAATTCTTGTTCTTTCATTTAATGATCTTTTATTGTGTTTTAGAATTCATGATAAGTATTAAGTATACAAATTTGATTAAGATAAATCTTTGACTTTCAGGAACTCACAAATTCCTGGGTAAGATTTTAAAGAAAATTGCAAATCAATATTATAAATGCTATACCGGTAATTTTTTAGGGAACTGGGGAATCTGGGGAGAAAAAGGAAGAGCTGCAAGGTTGCAGAAAATGTTTCATAGAAAATATAAATAATTTAAAATTGGTCCATGAAGAAGGAACACAGATTACCGTGTAAGGGTTTGGGGTGTGCTAAGATGCAGTAGCACCCTGGACAGCCCAGCAAATTTTCCACATCTGCTGTGGTTTTCGTGTCACTGAAGTGTGAAATGTGCAGATGCGCTAGGCAGCAGAGACCTGGGAAGGATTTGAGGCACACTGCTTTTGCCCAGGCTTCCACATCTCTGTCACCGGATCCCACGCATCTGCTCACACCTCTTTTCTTCTGCTCATCTATGAAATCTGTTCATTTCTTAGCCCACCTCTTAAGGCAGATGTGAGCTCTTCACTGTCACATTTGCTACCTGTAGCATCCACTTGAAAGCTATCAGAGCTGTTCTAAAATGTGGCTTACTTTCTATAGTCCATTATTTTTCCAAACCATTTTAAGTGAGGTGGAGTCAACACTGCATTTTGGAATATTCTTTGGCAGCAGTGTGGTATTAATGGCAAAAAACATATATAAAAATGATATTGAAACTGTGGAACGAAATGTACCAATAAAAAAATCTGAACAAGTAAAAGTCTCTCAGAATGCTTCCCCTGCTTCTCACTTGGGTGTTGGGACATGGTTGTACCATAAATCAAGCTAGAATAAAAAACACAGGGGAAATAAAGCTTTCAAGAAGAAGGACCTTGAAATATTGATCCTTTTCAATATTTATTCATTTGTTAATATCTGTAAGACTCTGCTGTATACAAAAAATATGGTAGCACATAAGAAATATCTTTGGTTTTAAAATTTTTTCTGCCTGAAAGAAAAGCAACATGTAATCCTAAAAACAAAATTTCAGAGTAGACATAATAGATTCCAAATGAATATTAACTGAATATTCATTTAAAAAATCAAGAGTTTGCATTTGCCTTTAAGAGGTTGGAAAATCAGCCGTGCATGGTGGCACACACCTGTAATCCCAGCAATTCCAGAGGCTAAGGTAGGAGGATCACAAGTTCAAAGCTACCCTTAGCAATTTGACAAGGCCCTCAGCAACTTAGAAAGGCTCTGGACACTGTGTCGAAAAAAGAAAGAAGAAAAAGAGAGGAGGGGGAGAGAAAGGAAGGAAGGAAAAGGAAAAAGAACGAACAAACGGAAGGAAAAGGAAAGGAAAGGAAAAAAAGAAGAGGTGGGAAAAATTAATAAGAAAATTTCCTATGTGAGTAGCAGAAAAATGTTAAAACAGATTATTCATCTAGTCAGGTTTCTGAGGTTTTTAAAACAAGAAAATAACTATAGCTTTTGTTACAAGGAAGGTAACAGATTTGGTAAGATTACTCTAGCAACATATATAGTCTGTACTCAGTGAAGTTAGCTGGAGGCAAGAATTCCATTTGTACAATAAAAATAATGCAAATAGGTTGTAGAGTATGCTGACATGAATTGACATTTCTTTCTTTCAGGACAATGCTGTGTGAATTTAACCAAAGTCTTTAGTGCAGTAAAAGAAATAAGTAAAATTTTCCGATACTGTTATTCCATTCCTTCCCCCAAACACTATATGCTGTGTCCATTCGCAGTAGCCAAATCATTTCCACTATATTTAAGGAGCAGTGAGAAGAGTTGTAATTTACACATTTTGATATGTTTCAGAAAAAAAAATCGTAGAACTATAATTGTAGAAATTGAGA
>PVKS010028714.1:0-26125 GCA_004027875.1 Aplodontia rufa
AAAAAAAAAAAAAAAAGGTTAAGGATCAAATATTGAGATTTTAATTTTAGTCATTTGAGGTACTAAACCTGTTTTAAAGATTGAGTCAGTCAGATATTAAGTCCTATAAAGCACTGTCTCAGGGCTGGAGAGGTGCTCAGCAGTTGGAGTGCTTGCCTGGCATGTGTGAATACCCAGGTTCGAACCTCAGCACCACGTATACAACTGAGTGTCAGCGAAATAAAACTCAGGTGAAAAAAATAAAATAGAATTCTCTCTTTCTCTCCCTCCCTCTCTAAAAAAATAAATAAAAGCACTGTCTCAAGTCTTTGGGTATAGGAGCACCTTTTAAAAATTATCTTTGTGTAGTGGTGTACTCTTACAATACTAGTGGTTTTAAAGAGAGAGGGACAGTGAGAGAGAGAAAGCAAGAAACAACTTTTTATTTAGTTTTTCATGTGGCCTTCATTGCTCCAAGACCTCATTGTGTACGTGGTGCTGGGGTTTGAACTCACATACTCGTGCATGCAAGGCAAGTGCCGTAACCGCTGAGCCACCACTCCAGCCCAATACTAGTGGCTTGTGAGGCTGAGACAGGGGATCACAAATTCAAAGCCAACCTCAGCAACTTAGGCCCTAAGCAACTTAGTGGGACCCTATCTCAAAATAAAATATAAAAGATGGGCTGGAGATGTGGTTCAGTGGTCAAGTGTACCTGGGTTCAGTCCCTGGTCCATTAAAAATTAAGTATATAAATAAAAATTATCTTTAATGGGGCTGGGGATATAGGTCAGTGGTAGAGTACCTGCCAAACATGTACGTGAGGCCCTGGGTTCTGTCCCTAATACCTTGAAAAAATAAGTAAGTAAAGGCTGTGTTAATTGTTTGGAGCTGAGAATGTAGCTCAACAGTGGAGTGCTTTTCCAGCATGCATAAGGCCTTCAGATTAGTTGAAACTGGATCCTTGAAGGACCTCCTGGTATGACTTTGAAACCTGTTTGTCATTCTCTACCACCATTTCTGCTGCAAGAATCACACACAAGCAAGTTCTAGGAATGTGGGCTGTGGAGGAGATCATCAGCTGCTGCAAGAGCTCAGCCTGGCGGCAGCAGCACCCTTACTCTCAACCCTGGACTGCTCTGCAGTTCCCCTTATGCAGGATTTAATAAGTGTGAGATTTAATAAGTGATTGCCAACACTAATAGTGCTTACTCTGTACAGGCCTTGTTCTGAGCCCAGGACCAGTGCTAATTCACATAATCCTCACAGTGGCTCTGTGAAGTTGTGAAGGCTGTCTTCATTTTGCAGATGAGGAAATTAAGACATAGAAGAAATAACTAACCCAAGGTGATAGAATAACACAGCAAAGCTGGAATTTGAACCCAGGCAGTCGGGCTTTGAAATCTTCCCCTCAGCTATTAATTTATGCTCCTGCCAGGTGGTTGACCTCTGTGTAAGGTAGAGGGCGGTGGAATCCTGAGAAATCTGAGCTGCCTGGTTGCTGCTTGTTGTGAGTGAGCCCTGGCAGGCTCTTTCCTCTGTTTTGGAAATACAGTCAACCCAAATATAGACTTGGTACTAAGATGGGTTCTTATGTAGTGTTTATCTTAAAAATCACCGTCCACAGTTCCTTTTATTTCTTTTCTCCCAGAATACAAAACTGTGTGTTCCTCCAGCACTACTGTCTGCCTGAAAGTTGAATCTCCAGTGCCTTTAATCTGCTATGACTATGGGAGAAGGAAGTCTCTTATCTGCACCTAGATAGCAGAGCATTTAATGACTAGAACCTGCTAGGAATTTAGCCAGAGGAAGGAGTTTGTGTACAGTTTGGCACTGGGAATCATCAGTGGTTAAAATAGAAGCAACCTACATTTCTCATTATGTGAGATAGCCTGGGATTTAAGCTAGTTTCTTCTCTTACTTGTCAATTCAGATTTCAAACATCTCCTGTAATTGCCTAAAGCAGTCTGTTGACACATCTGTGTCTAATCCATAGGATGGCATATGCAGTAGACCCTCAGTGAAAGGCAGGATATTCCTAGATCTCTGCTGCTTACCAGCTTGATGATTCCAGACAAGCCACTTACTTTTCCCATCTGTAAAATGGGAGTAATAATTCTAATCTCACATGTTTGAAAGGGAAAATAAAATACAGTATGTGAAACATTTAGAAAGGTTTTGATGTTTATAAGTCCTTAAAACTGGTGATTTATTTTTAATTATTTGATTTATCTTGGCCAAATCCTTTCCTCTCAGGCCATTCTTCTTGAGGCCTGTCTTTTTCCATTCAACAAGTCAAGTCCTTCTTAGACTTTGAAAGGTAAAAGGATATACGTGTGTGTGTGTGTGTGTGTGTGTGTGTGTGTGTAAATATATATATAGAGAGAGAGATTCAGTAAAATAGTAATTTATAAAATTTGTGGTTCAGTTACTTGTGCATATTTGCACATGTCTGTGTATAGTGGCAAATGTATATTTCTCACTGTGGCTGTTATCTTGAATTTACAATGCATTGTTTTACAGCATTCAAAAACTACTACTTTTCTCGGCTGTGCTAGGGACCAAACCCAGGCCTGACGTATGCAAGTGCTCTACTGGAGCTACTCCTCCAGCCCCAAGATGCCCGTGTTTTTTAGTTCATGTTCTATTGAATTGTGATTTCCTAATGCCACTGGAGAAGGTCTGAGGAGTTCTCAGAAGAGGGGTACCTCAACTCAGGATGAGTGGGATTCTTGACAGATATCACGGAAATGAATTTAAGGATGCGTGGAGCAGATTTATTTAGGAAAGCAGAGACATATTCAGGAGATAATGTGGGTGATCTCAAGATTGAGAAATGTTTTGAGGTTCTTTTAAACGAAACTTGGTGAGAGTTGGGCAGATGGGTGGGGAGGACATCTTTCTGGTGATCGCAAGATGGTCATATTGGTCTGGCAGTTCTTAGGATCCTTAGGGTGATGTCTTCTCCATCATCTGATCAATAGATAACCTTGGGAAAGTACCCCACATTATAGGTTTTATATCTCTCTTTGCTCAGTCTCTTCTACAAATACATGTATTAGTGGAATAATTCATAGTGCACAGCATAATTTTTACTAGTGGATGAATCTTCAGCAACTTAAAGATTTATATAGTTCTTAGAAATTTGGGAGTGCCAGACCTGGGGGAGAGAACTAACTGGCTTGGGGAAAAAGGTTTGCAGAACTTTAGCACAAGGCTGTTAAAGTTATATTTTCCTTGTCCTTCCTTTCTACCTTTTATTTCTTATGTCCTGACTCACTAAAGAACAAGAAACTATATAATCTTTTTATTGACAGACAAGTATTATACATCTTCAGGGATTAAAGTGTGATGTTTTGGTACATTTATAAAGTATACTCAGAATACTTAGGTTGCCCATCATCTGAAGCATTTATCATTTCTTTGTGGTAATTATATTCAAAATCCTCTCTTCTTTGTCTTAGAGTGTGTAGCTCAGTGGTACAGAGCTTGCCTAACATGCATCAGACCTGGGCTTAATCCCCAGCACAGAAAAAAAAAACAAAAAACTAACAACAAAAAGAACACACTTTCTCTAAGCCATAAAGCAATGTATTCCAAATGGTATAGTGAGTGTTAAAGCCTAGGGTTCCATCTGCAGCACCAAAAAAAAAGAAGAAAAGAAAAAAACTTTTCTTCTAGCTATTTTGAATTACAGAATTGTTAGCTGTAATCCCCTCTGTGTAATAAAACACCAGAACTCATTCCTCCTATTGTTACAGAGCTGGGGCCTTCCAAGAAACTGAGGCAGCATGAAGACTCCACCCTTCAAACTCCAGTTCTCATAGTTGAGTCAGAAAGATTTCAGGCATGTAGCTCAGAATAATAGGAATGAGTTTATTGAAGGGATAAGAAGAGGGAAAGGGAACACTCTCAGTGGAGAGAGTGGGTCCTCTCCTGCTCTCCATGTTTATTGGGCATCACAGAGAAGTTTCCAGAGAGTCCGGCCCTGTCCACCTCTGGACTTTTGACAGACAGCAAGGTGACATCAGACTTTCAAGTCCCCATTGCCATGAACTCTAGATCACCTTGGGCCATGCTGGCCAGTTCTAATTGGATTCTTAACCTTACATTTTTACAGATTCTGGTTAGGAGGAATTATCCTATCTCCCTGAGTTTCAGGATCTGGTCGCAAAAGTGTCCACCCTCTGGGTAACTTGTGTTCCTCTTATCGACATTATTTCGGGCCGGCATTTCTCCTTCAGATAACAGGTAGTTTGCTGAGGAGTGTGAAATAGCCTGTTCACTTTAGGCCAATCAGGGCTGCAGGTAGATTGCTGGGGCCTTCTGAGAAACTGAAGCAGCACAAAGACCTCATCCCCATATGCTTGGAAAAGAAAGCATGTGGGGGTAGCACAGTGGGCCCATTTTATAGAATTGTTTTCTTAACCTCCTGTTCCAACCATTCACAACTGTCTGTCCCCTAACACTGTCTGGCTGTGACATTGTACCTATTAAACCATCTCTCCCCTTCTTGGCCTCTGATAACTACTGTTGTACTCTCTAGATCTATGAGCCCAGCTTTTTTAGAATTCTGCATATGAATGAAATCATGTGGTACTTGTCTTTCTGTGCCTGGCTTATTTCACTTAATGTTAATATTTCTAGGTCCGTCCATGTTGCAATGACATTTGATAATCTTGCCTAGTGCATTAGATAAATTCAGGGTTTTTCAGTTAATTCAGTACAAGACTTCTTTCTTATGCCATCTTTCATATATATATATATATATATATATATATATATATATATATATATATATATATATATATATAAAATCTATATTCCTTATAGATTGAATCAAAACATATGAGTGGGTTCAAAGTAGCAGGCTCCTGGGCTCTTGGCAGTGATCATGATGGACCTGCGGGGAAAATGCTATTGAGGAAGGAAGGGATCACACCTGCATATTCTGTACATTGTGGCTCTTAGTGTTTATCATCAGTAATTGATTACTTTTACCCTTCTTGGAGCAGGAGAGAGCCATGGGATATCCCAGGTCTTGAATGTTTGACCTCTCATTTGAATCAAAGCCATGACCAGTTAGTTTTCACAGTCCGGTCTGCCTTGAAAGCAGTGTAGTACAACCTCAACTGCAGATTCTTGATCTCATTGCAGACAGCTGAGTGAATGTAAACAGGAGGGACAGTGAGCTGCCCCAGCTGGCTGTTTTTCAAACACTAATTCGTTCAACAAGCACTAAAGTACTATTGAAGAAGCAGCGTGGGAAGGACACAGGTGCTTATTAGGTGATCATCCCCCTCTCAGGCTTCTGAATAATGGGGGAGCAAAGGTTATGCACATACTTACCACACCTAGCAGAATAAGCACTGTAAAGGGACAAATGCAAATTTGGGGAAAAGCATAAAGGAAGCCATGAATTCCAGCTGGGCATAAGCATTGGGGGTGGGTATCTTGGTAAGGAGACCTGAGAGGTTGTGCTAGCATGGAACTAGGAAAGTTCTTGATGGATTCTGAGCAGCTGGCTCATCAAACAGTAAGATGATGGATGATAACTAGACTTTGGTACAGTTCTCAGCTCTGTGTCCTTTGAGTGTTTAACCACAATTATTTGATGCCTCCACTTTCAGATCTGTAAACCAGAGCTAATGACACCTGCCTTGTGGAACTGTGAGGATTACCTGAGAGGGTGCATGCAGCTGCACATGTCACGATGGCCAGATCTGTTGTGTGTGTCTGTCAGTCAGCTTGTTACCACTATGACCAAAATGCCTGACAAGAACAACTTAGAGGAGATGAAGTTTGTTTTGGGGGCTGTTTCAGAGGTCTCGGTCCATGGTCAGCCGAGTCTGTTGCTCATGACAGCCAGGAAGAAGGAGCAGACAAGAAGCAGACTGTTGAGTCCGAGGGCACAATTCCCAGTGACCCCCCTCCAGCCATACCCTACTTGCCTGCAGTTACCACCCAGCACAGTGGTCCTTTCAGATTATTAATCCATCAAATGGATCAATCCACTGATTCAGTTACAGCTGTCATAATCTAACCCAGAACATTCCTGCATTGTCTAACATGAGCCTTTGGGGACACCTCACATCCGTACCATGGCAATGCACTAAGCGTGCTGCAGAGAGCTCCTTGAGATCAGAGGTGCTGACTCTACAGGAAAGGTGCTGGGTGTCTGCCATCCAGAAACTCAAATAAGCACAGATGGCTCCCAAGAGTGCCTGCCCTGTATGTTTGGGGGGTTAAGGAGGCGGTGAATAGCTGCTACAGGAAGAGGAGGAGACAGGCTCCAGTCCTAAGCAGCAGTCACCTGCCCCAGGTCTGGCCGTTTTTCTCTGCTTACTGGCCAAGGGCCGTGAAGACTTATTTTTCCTTACTTTTTAGGTCTGCCTCCACTCCCTCGATACAGGGGGCGGGGTGGCTCTCTGGGAGCAGAGTGTGGTATCCTGCCTCCCCTTCCTCACTGGCCTCCACATCTTGCTGACTGTAGGAATGAGCGAGTGTGGGTGGGTAAGGTTCCAGCCCTCCTGCAAGGCCTCTGGGTAGGGCCCAGGGCGCTCAGTCTCCTTCCCCTCTGGCCCTTTCCTTCTGAGTTAGGAACCAGAAGCCTCAGTGGACATTTGTTCTGTTTAGTTCTAAAAGTGGGCTTCTTGCCTCCTCTTCTTCAGAACTTGCCTCCTCCCTCTCCCCATAGGAGGGATCTGGGCACCCTCCTGAAGGCCTGCAGAGGTGCAGTTCAGCTGGCCAAATGCTTGCTTCACTTGCCTGTTTTCTTCGAGGCACACAAGTCCGGGAGACCCTTCCTAGAAACAGGCTCTGGTCATTCCTCTGTGATTTTCTCCCCAGGGGACATCGCTGCTCTTTACCTGCTGTTGGTGCTCAGCGTAGGGTTAGCTGGTTTTTGTGCCTTGGCCTTCCCATGCTAGGCCTCAGGGGATGGTCTTCAAAAACCTAACCTTTCCCCCTTTTGTTTAATTTTTATGTATATTTAGTGTGTAATAAGTTTTTACCAGGTCAGACTAATTTTGTAAGGGATTAGTTTGTATTAATTGAATGTGTGACTTATAAGCTATTTTGAAGAAATATGTATTTTCCAGTGCATGTAACTCAAAGCAGATTACCAATGTTACTAGTGGAGGCTTAACAAGAAGATTATTATTTCTCATTATAGTATCGAGTGCGAGTGCTTGAGGATGCTTGAGGAGAATCTGTTTTGAGACCCTTAAACTGTGCCTCATTACACCATGGATTCACCCACTGGTGTCTGTAGAATGTCGGGTGTATGTCCTGTAGCCCTGGTCCTAGGTGTTGCTTAATTTCAGGGGAACCAGACTTTACTTGACTTTTGGAGACTCCAGAGTTTCCTTTGTGCAGAGAGGGGACAGCAGGGATGCTAGACCCAATGAAGCCTCCATGTGAAACCGCTGGCCCTGTTCCTGTACCGTACGCAGCACACTTATGCAAGGTCGGGGTGTGCTGCTGTCAGACTTGAACTATCAGAGGAAATCCGTTCCTTGTCCAGACATGTGAGAACAGAAATGTCCTTTTGGATGTCATGTGACAATGCCTAAAAATGTTCCTTTCCAGCACACGGTGGGGGAAAGCCTGGATTTCTTCTTCCAGAGAATGTAGCTATTGATTCTGAGCAAGTGTCCACGTGAATGCACTGATGTGTCTCAGATTACAGGAGAGGATCAGCAGATGACGAGAGAGGCAGCTTATGGAGCCCTCAGAGTTGTTGCTCTTGCACAAGTTAGCTCCAAACCAAGCTAGCAGGAAAGCCACATGTTTGGCGCTAGGGTGCAGTGGTTGGTTAGCTTCCCTGCCTGGCCGAAGATTTTGCAAGTGTGTGTTGCATGTCCATAAGAGAGCAAGAAGGAAGGTGATTCAGCAGCACTTCATACATTAGTAGCAGAGGACTGGTGGAAGCTCCTGTTCTGGCAGCCATGTGGAGGACCCATCTAGGACCATGCTGAGCAGAGCCCCTTCCCTGCACTCCAGGTGCATGCAGAGCTACTGTTTGGTGCCAATGCCTGATAGCAGGGCTTCACTGCTTAGTTCTCTAGACATGGCTTGCTTCCCCCTGCGTCCTTTCTCTTGTTTCCACCTCTTGCTTCTGTCTCATTATCTGAGCTATTAAATGTCTGGGGATTGTTCCAATAAAAGCAACAAGCTTTTTATCTTCATAAAGTCATTTGGCCTAAATCACTGTGCTTTGGACGATGGACCAAGAAGGGGCTGTGCAGACTGTGGCAAGCCTGAGATGAGGGTGGCTCCTGGAAGCAACTGCAGGCTGCACACCTCGAGTTGCAGAGATGATGATGGCAGGTCCAGCCTGAGGGGTTCCCACCGGAGTGCTTGACTCAGGCCCAGCAACCACACAAACCTGGACAGTCACGTCGGGGTTGCTGCACGATGGGCTTTCACATGGTCATTCTTGCATGCCATACATCTCAGTTGAGCTCCGGCGGAACCTTGTATTATAAGTGGAGTTCGGGGAACATTCGTTTCAAGCCTCTGTTCTCTTAAGAGTGCTGTCATGAAGAATGTGTGCATGCATATGAAATCTTTGTCATTGTGCCCAACTCATCATGAAAAGTACTCAGTGGTTAGGGAGCCTGGCTCTGGAAATGGCCTGCTTGTCCATCCTGCTCTGCCATTGACTAGCTGTGTGCCTCCTGCCGTTTACTTAACTTCTCTGTTCCTAGTTTTCTCATTTGTAAAATAGTAATATTAGTAGAACCTGCCTCAGAGAGTGCTCAACAGTTCAATAAGAAATGGCATGTGTCACTAACATGACCTTTTCCTCCTGGGCTTGGACTAGGGTTATGCTGTCCTGTCCCCAGGGAGTCATTCAGGGAGCATAATGTAGAGGGAGTCACTGGTATGTCTCTTCTGGGAGGGATCTGATCACCCCAGCATTCCAGCAGCAGAGGCTCTAGCACAACCTGGTCCTGCAGCTGACCCATGGAACACTTGTTGGGATGAATGAGAAATAAACCTACAGAAAAAAAGTTCACTTGCAACTGTAGGAAGAGCTTGACTCAGACCTGAAGCAGCGGATCAGCCTAGATGAGAAGCCTTTACTGACTGACCATGCGGCTCCTGGGTCTCTGGAACATCTGTGGCCATGGAAACGGCAGCTGTTTGAAGACCTGACCCCCCCCGCATATGTCTGATCTCAAGCCTTTTTTCTGTAGGCAGAGGCTCAGTCTGTAGGCAGTCATCATCAGTCCCATCATTCTGATCTTTCTGGGCCCTGCCTGTTCCTGCTGCCCATGACCCCCAGAGCCTAGAGGATTCTTACCTCAGTCCATGTCCTTCAGGAGTGTCTTGGTCCATTTCTGTTGCTATAACAAAATGTCTGAGGCCAGGCAATTTCTAAAGGGGTTTGTCTCATGATTCTGGGGGCTGGAGGGTCCACATAGCGTGGCACCAGCATGCAGTGAAGCCTCTGCTGGCATCACAACATAACAGAAGCTGAAAGGGAACCTGCCACGTGTAGGAGGGTCCACAGGCACAAGGTGGCCTCACTGTATCAGCCTGTCTGTGGGAAATGGGCCACGCGTCTTCAGGTTCCACCTCCTCAGCACTGCCACAGTGGGGCCAGGCTTCCCGATGTGAACCTTTGGGGGACAGACCACAGCCAGCTGTAGCAGGGGTCCCCAGGAACCCTGCTACTCCTGGTTCTGTTGCCTTGGGGACTGGGTGGTGGGTCTGTCATGGCCTTTCCCTTTCTGTGGCTTCCCCCCCAGGCTGCGGGGTGAGTGTGGAGTGTGACCAGAGCCCTGGGAGCCTGAACAGGGTGTTCCTGGCAGCACCTGAAGATGGGGTGCTGCAGGAGCTGGGCTTGTGGCCAGGAACTCAGGGTCAGCTCTTGACGTCTGCCCAAGGCTTACACTTCCTTAAACTTTGTTCTGGAACACTGAGTGACAGTGCAAGTGTCTCTGCTGCCGGAAGGAAAACACGATTAGCAGTGGTATTTCACCAGGGTGCGGGTGGTCTGCCTTCCATCCAAGGCAATAACAGTCTGGAACTCTGGGCGAGCTGGAAGAGGCTAGCTGTCATTTCTTAAGACATCTTTTCTGCCAAAACAGCAATACATTTTGTTTAAAAAATTGGAAAATATAAAGGCGTGACAAAAAGAAAACCAACCTCTTCTAACTCACAGTGCAAAAATAACCACTGCTAACACTTCAGAGCATGTTTTCCTTTAAGATTGCATGTACAGGTACATTTTAAAATTGAATCGGATAACAATAGCAAACGTTTGTTGAGATCATTCCATGTGCTAGGAGGTCGTTAAGCACATTATATGCATTACCTCATTTATTCCTCACAGTTACTCTTTGAGGAATCATTATGTCCATTTTTAGAAGAAGAAACAGGCATAGAAAGGTTAAGTCATTTTTCCAGGGTCACACAGCCCATAAGGGTAGTGCCCAAATGGTCAGCAAAACAGTCTGTCTCCAGAGCCCATGGTCTTGACTGTATCGTAGCACTGTCTCACTGTAAAATAGCTTGCATTAATACTTCAACAAGCCCACAGTCTTGACTGTATTATACAGCACTGTCTCGGGGCTGGAGCGGTGGCTCAGCAGTTTCGGTGCTTGCCTGGCAAGCACAAGAACCCAGGTTCAAAACCCAGCACCACGTACACAACTGAGTGTTGAAGCAACCAAGGCCATGTGAAAAACTAAATAAAGTTGTTTCTCTCTTTCTCTGTCTCTCTATATATTTTTTAAAATATAGTGGTATATATTTTTTAAAAAAATATATATAGTACTGTCTCACGGTAAAATAGCTTGCATTAATACTTCAACGAGCCCATGGTCTTGACTGTATTGTAGCACTGTCTCACGGTAAAATAGCTTGCATTAATACTTCAGCTGAATGTTAAGCATGTTATTAGCTTTGACTTTTTGGTTTTGTCTCCTTATCATATAGATTAGAAAGTGGAAACCCATTGTTCAGACTTAATTTTGTAGCTCGTAAATGTCAGTGCCAAATGACCCCATGTCTTTTTTTTTTTTTAAGAGAGAGGGACAGAGAGAGAGAGAGAGAGAGAGAGAATCTCATTCAGCTTTCCATGCAGCCTTAGTTGCTCAGAAACTTAGTTGTGTACGTGGTGCCGGAGCCTGAACTCGCATCCCCACAACCTGCCAGGCAAACCCCTTAACCGCCGAGCCACTGCTCCAGCCCCGAACCCATGTCTCTTGATCCACATAGTCCAAATGCACATTGACTTCAGTTGATTCATGAACCTTTGCCCTCCTCTCTTTCCCAACCCGGAAGCCAAACTGAACTATCAGGTGTACTATGTGGAGCCAGTGCCAAGTCAAGGATAGGCAAAGGATGGAGGACTCTTGGCTTTTTTTAGCACGCACACTAATTTAGTTTGTGCTCAAGGAACTTGCAAGCATTGAACACGATGTTTATGGCCAGCTCTTGATTATCCATGCAGTACTCAGGCTGTAAAAGGCCAAAAGTGCAGCCCCCGATGGTTCCGGCTGTACACCTGCATCACACATTTTAGCTGAGACTTGCTGACAAGCAGTAAGATTGATTTGTGCTTTAAATGCTGTTGCTTCCCCCAAGCTGGTCTCTTTAGGACATGCCAAGAATTGTTAGCACATTAAAGTAAGGCAGAAGTCAGCCAGGCCTCTGCATAAGCAAGCCCTTGTGTGCTTATGAGCTTTCCAGACCTTCAGTGTGTAAGAGAACCAGGCTCACTGCCACGAGACTACACAGCTGACTGACCAGCCAGGCGTGGCAGGGAATTTAAGGAGGAAGAATAAGTGGTGACTTTGCTGAGTTTGGTAAGGTAACAAGTATAAACCTTTTTCTGAATGTGGTAGAGGATTTCCCAGTAAAGAATGTCAGAGTGCCAGGTGTTGAGGAACACACCTGTAAATTTCAGCAACTAGGGAGGCTGAGGCAGTCTCAGCAAATTAGTGAGACCCTGTCTGAAAGTTAAAAAAAAAAAATTTTTTTTAAGGGACTGAGGATATATCTCAAGTGACAGCACCCCCCGTCTTCAATCCCTCATACCAAAAAAGAGAATGTAAAGCTGTTGTTGTTGTTTTAAATAAGTTATCTGTTCATATCTGTGAGCCCCAGAAGGGCAAGAATGAGTTCTTGTGGAACTTAGACTGTGAGCGGACAGCAGGAAGAGTATGTGTAAGACAGGCAGAACTCATGAGCAGTGCTAAGAGTCAGGACCACCGTTAACGAGTGGAGATGATCCAGTGGGATTGAAGGGGGCCTTGGGCTTCTGCTGTTCAATTGGGTGCTGGTTACACCGAATGTTCAGTTTGTAAAAATTCATCGCATTATTTACACGTACTCTTTTCTGAGTGTAAATTGTACTGCAATTAAAGTTTAAAGGTCCTTATTCGTATTTGTATATCTTGTTGCCCGTTAATATTCAGAAAAATCTCTAGTTGAATCAGTTTGAAATGGTGCAGAATTTATTTCTGAGTATGGGGGAACTCTCCACCTGGAATTGCCAGGGTACATGGCAGAACTCACAAGGTCATTTTTTATTCTGTGAACAGATATCTTAAATGACTTTCGTGTAGACTCTTTGGAATAAAGAATGATGTCACTGTAACTCATCAATCATTCATTGACAGCCACATGTAGATAAGGGAAGTGCTGGCTGCAGGCTGGGGGTTAAAGTGCAGATGAAGGATAAGAGGAGGAGGGAGAGGTGCTGCAGCAGCAGGAGCACAGAGATGCAGAGGAGCTCAGAAAAGAGACACAGGTTCGCTGGGACTAGGAAAAACTTGGAAGAAGGGACGTTTGAAATGGGATTCAGAGAATGCAGGAGGAGTTGACGAGAAGTGGCAGACATGGCGAATGTACGTACAGGGAAATCCCGCTCATTCTGGGAATTTTGGGTTGTTTGGTTCACTGAAAATGAGTGGTGTCCTTCAGAAACAAGTGAGGCTTGAAAGGTGAAAGGACTGTATATGGCCAGGTTGTAGTATTTCATTTGGGAGGCATTAGGGAGCCAGAGAAAGTTTCTAATAAGCAGCGTAGCATGATCAGATCTGATCTCTAGTAAAAAAAAAAAAAAATTTTTTTTCAAAGTTCACTGATAGCATGATTACCATTAATTTCTATTTCTGCTCCAAATAACCATTTTCTGTGTTTGCTGCATTCCTTGTTGCTGTTTGGACATATTTCCATTTGGGTCTACTAATGAGCCCCAGATGCATAGCTCCCTTGAGCTTCCTGTGGTCACCCCTCTGGGACTAGAAGATTACTGGGTACCTTTTTTATCCCCAGCACGCACCCTTATATCTTGACCCCCGAAGTCACAATTCCCCTATACTTTTTTTATACATCCTGTTTTCTAGGCTTGTAGTGGTTTGGCTTTTATCTCCTTCCACCTTTCCTACATTATGATCTTTTGACAGATAAAGCAACCAGTGACTCTCATTTATACAAATTGTGCATAGGAAGAGGAGCCAAGGAATAACGTGAACAGACTGTTTTAGGTTGTGGAGAAGGCCTGACCTGCTGGCCTGGGATTTTGTCTTCCTGTGGGGTCCCTTCTGAGAGATAAAAGCCCTGGGCAGGACTTGCCGTGTAGTGTGCATGGTTGTTGGAAATGGTCTTCATCCAAGTCTGGTCACTCAAAACACTGTGCGGTCCATTGAGTTATTTCCTTGCTAACTCTTCGCACAGCAGCCTGCCAGTCCCGCAAGAAAAGGTACTTGTGCTGAATATCACCTTGTCTCCCACTGGCTCTCTCTTGAGAGTCTGTACCGTAGCATTATTCTAATCGAAGGGTGGCTGACTTCACAGCTACGATGCTCTGTTCAGGTCTTGTGGATCATTGGGGACTGCAAGGAAAGCAGAGACCCAGTTTTCCTCCTTGGAGGACAGTCATAGTAGGGTGTTTTCATGTGCTGAGAGGATCGGAGTTAGGCGATTTGGATTTGATTCCTGACTCTTGGAACCCTTGGTTTCTACATGTTTGTGGATTTAGCACATTCCTGGCCTGGCACTGCACTGGAGGGAGGAACCAACAAGATAGCTCCTGCAAGATTCCCGCTGCACCTGGCAGAGTCCTGCCCTCTGGAGCACACACTTGCTTCCCTAGCAGGCTGCTCAGAGCTCCTTCCCAGTTCTTTCCTCCCTCACCCTGTGAGTGAGAAAGCTATTTCATGAGGTCTTTGTGTTGGCATTGTTTCTCTTAAAAAAAAAAAAAAATCCCTGCGATTATGGTTTGGAGTTACTTGTTTCTGTTTTCTAGAGTCTATTGTATTATTCAATTATTAAAGTTAACCTTGCACCATATTTTTCAATCACCTGTATTTAACACTTCTGTTAAAAAGTTTTTCATGTGTTGATGGATGTACCTGCTGGAACTTTACTTCCTTTACTTATTCCTTCTTCTTTGTTCCTTGTCCTTCTGGCCAACAAAAAATTTTTGAAATAGATACCTTTCCTATAACAGTGACCTTCAGAGTGACAGGGAATGAGGGAATGACAGGTGTCCCCATCACCTGGGCACTTTGGGATCCAGGATGGACAGGTGACCTCGTTCCATTCTGCATTTTCTATCCTGGCATCTGACAGTTGCCATCTCATTTGAAAACAAACAGGACGCCCTGGAGACCTGGTTCTCATATCAGTTGGTAGTCATGGGTGCAGGAAGGAGTTGGGCTGTCCTGTCTTCAGCTTAGGCAGTAGGGAAAGTGAAACATATACTTTGAGAATCTGGAGTTAGAGTGTGAATGTGTCACAGTAGCCGTCTCCTCAAAGTCACATGTTAAAGTGTTCTCCCTGTCTCTTCCAGGTAGAACGTCATGACATGAATACCTTAAGCCTGCCCCTGAACATACGGCGAGGGGGGTCCGACACCAACCTCAACTTTGACGTCCCGGATGGTATCCTGGATTTCCACAAGGTCAAACTCAGTGCAGACAACCTGAAACAGAAAATTTTAAAGGTAACAGAACAGATAAAAATTGAGCAAACGTCCCGCGATGGGAATGTTGCAGAATATTTGAAACTAGTCAACAGTGCGGACAAGCAGCAGGCTGGGCGCATCAAACAAGTCTTTGAGAAGAAGAACCAGAAGTCAGCTCACTCCATTGCGCAGCTGCAGAAGAAGTTAGAGCAGTATCACAGAAAGCTCAAAGAGATCGAGCAGAATGGAGCCTCCAGAAGCTCAAAGGACATTTCCAAAGACAACCTCAAGGACATACAGCACTCACTGAAGGATGCCCAAATGAAATCTCGAACTGCTCCCCACAGCCTGGAGAGCAGCAAATCGGGCATGCCAGGGGTGTCCCTCACTCCACCTGTGTTTGTTTTTAGTAAGTCCAGAGAGTTTGCCAACTTGATCCGAAATAAGTTTGGTAGTGCTGACAACATTGCTCACTTAAAGAATTCCTTAGAAGAATTTAGGCCAGAGGCAAGTGCCAGGGGTTATGGGGGCAGCGCTACCATTGTGAACAAACCCAAGTATGGCAGCGATGATGAGTGTTCGAGCGGCACGTCGGGTTCAGCTGACAGTAATGGGAACCAGTCCTTCGGGGCTGGTGGGGCTGGCACCCTGGACAGCCAGGGGAAGCTCACCATGATCTTGGAGGAGCTGAGGGAGATCAAGGACACCCAGGCCCAGCTGGCAGAAGACATCGAGGCACTGAAGGTGCAGTTTAAGAGGGAGTATGGCTTCATCTCTCAGACCCTGCAAGAGGAGAGGTACAGGTACGTCAAAGCGTTGTACTGGGGGAGGCCTTCAGAAGCGGGGGTTCTAACTGCAGAGTTTATCCACTTGAAAGTGAGATTATGATGTTGTGTTTTCACTAAATGTGAGTATATGTCAAAAGGCAACTAGGGATCAGTAGTTCTCTCCATCCTTCAAAATTCCAGCTTTTATAGTTTGTGACAATTGAAGAAAGACATTATACTCGTGGGTCTCTTAAAATATCACTCTACAGACTGGCTCCTGTGCATATTAAGACACTGATTCAGTAGACTTCTATTACAGTCTTATTAATACTAATTCAGAGACCTATATTTGATTTCCCTCCATAGTAACAGTCAAATAAAAATTAATTCATCGTACAAGGTAGATTTTATTTGAGATGTTGGTGTTGAAGTCTTTATGTATTTTTAAATGCTGTATTTTATTCATTAAATTTTTGTTAACCCTAAATAAAGAGCTTTCAAAGATAACCTTAAGCCATGCACAGTGCCTGTAATCTCAGCAAGTTGTGAGGCTGAGGCAGGAGGATTGCAAGTTCAAGTCCCGCCTCAGCAACTTGGGCCCTAAGCTACTTAGTGAGACTGCCGCAAAACAAAGGGCTCAGGATGTGGTCAGTGGTTAAGTACCCCTGGGTTCAATCGCTGATATAAAAAAAAAAAATTCAAGTACAAAGTCCTATTGTGGAGGTTATGTCAGCTCATTTTAAAAGTAGATGTTTGGGAGCTGGTGCAGTGGCTCAGTGGTTGGAGCTCTTGCCTGGCATGCATGAGGACTCAGGTTCAAACTCCAGCACCACATACACAACCAAGTGTTGGAGAAGCAAAGGCCAGATGAAAAACTAAATAAAATTGATTCTTTCTCTCTCTCTCTCTCTTCCTCTTTCTTTAAAAAAAAAGGGTGGGGGGAATGTTTTATAGTCTGGCTTTTATGTGCTTATAGCTTATTAATAAAAAACCAAATGAAGTGATTTCTCATAATAAAAAGATCCTCCAGAAGCCTTTTTTTTTTTTTAAGAGGGAGGGACAGTGAGAGAGAAAGAAACTATTTTGATTTAGTTTTTCGTGTGGTGGCTGTCGTTGCTCCGAGACTTCGCTGTGTACGTGGTGCTGGGGTTTGAACTCGCGTACTCGTGCATGCTGGGCAAGTGCTCCAGCCCCTCCAGAAGCTTTTTAATCAAATGAATATGTTAACTTATAAGAATGTAGATAGAACAGTAAGTGCCTGTTCCACATTGCAGCATTTAAATTTTAAATTTAGGTCACATGTGGTTTATAATTGGCGTGTGATCTTGTGTAGTAATTTAGAAATGGGCTTTTTTCGGCTCCCGTTTTGTGAAGCTTCCATTCTGTGTGCATGCTTTGGTTTTTTGGTGCTGGGCTGGAACCCCAGGCATGCGAGGCAGGCGCTCTCCCCAGCACGCCCAAGCCCTGAGGCAGTTTGCGGGAGCCTTGCAGGTGCACCTTTAACTTTAGCATCTTCGTCACATAAGCACTGCATTGAGTCCTGGCTTTTCCAGAGGATGTTGACCTTCACTTCATCCAGATGGCTTGGGATACAGCATTGTTTAGATGTACATTTTACCCAGGTTGCAAACAGCCATCTGTAAACCAGAGCCACTTATGTTTCCCCTTTTCCTGTGGCTTCGCTTGTGATCCCCATGATGTAACCACACAGTATGTTACTTAAAGACCTTTAAGAGGATTTTTTATGAACTGGGCTTATAGCTCAGTGCTAAGACGCTTGCCTAGCATGTGTGAGGCACTGTGTTCAATCCTCAGCACCGCATAAAAATAAATAACATAAAGGTATTGTGTCCATCTACAACTAAAAAATGTTTAAGAGAATTATTTACAGTAGTTGCAACACTTGGCCCTTATATAGCCATACCTGAGGAAAAACATTAAATCTGAATGTCTCCTTTTCAAAAAATGATTCTGTCAGGAGACCCACATAAGCGAGCAGAGTCCTCAAACAGTGCATCCTGTTTCAAGCAGACAGAAGATTTCAAACTGAAGGCAAATCCTCTTCTTGGAGCGGGGCAGGGCATGGGGATTTGTGTATTCTTTAGATTTGAACTCTTGGAAATGCCACCTGATAAGCCATCTGTACTTTGTAGTAAGGTTAATTTTTTTCTTGCACTTAAGCTCCAGGAGCTGAAAAGCGTATCCAGTATGCGTGTGCTCTCCAGCCAGTGGGGAATTGGCTGCAAAGCAGAAGTTGAGACTGAAAGCGTCACTCTTTTCTTTTGGGCTCTCTGGCCATGAAGCCAGCACAGACACGGTGTAAGGTCCTGCACAGCCGTGGTGAATGTGTCAGCCCCTAAGTCTGTCCCCACAACCAGTTCAGGTGACATGGGTAGGGAAAGCAGATTTCGGTTGTATGAAACTTCAAATGTGAGGATGGAGTTAAGACTGCAGAGACCAGTCCTTTCCAGAGCTGGAATTCAGGGCTGTGCCCAAGTGTGCTCCCCATAGCTACACTTAAATAATTTTTGGAAAAATGATCTGCCATGGGATGAAAACTAAGGGCCTTGGCAGTAGTAACATAAAGAGGACATATTCTAGAATGTGCTGTTAGAAGACTTGTGAAATGTCACGCTTTGAATGGGCTCCTGTCTCTGTGAAGGTATGAGCGCCTGGAGGACCAGCTGCACGACCTGACTGACCTGCACCAGCACGAGACGGCCAACCTCAAACAGGAGCTGGCCAGCGCCGAGGAGAAGGTGGCCTACCAGGCCTACGAGCGCTCCCGGGACATCCAGGTGCCTCCCCTCCCCTGGTCAGACATGCACACCCTCGAATTCTCCTGACAGGCTGAGTGTGGAGGGCTTAATCCCCTAAGCCCTAAGGGATTTTTGGTGTGTGGGACAAAATCTTTTCTCTGCACAAACATTTCTTCTCCACCTGCTAACCCCATTAGCTCATGTTATAGACACTGCTCAGTCTGTACTCTGTACATGTTTTGCTTAACTAAGCTGACTCGTATTTATTTTCTATCTCAAAACACCCCCAAAATTGTAAAATATATAAATAAAATGTAAAGCCAGACATGATGGCACATGCCTATAGTAGCAGAAACTTGGAAGGTTGAGGCAGAGGACACAAGTTTGAAGCCAGCCTCAACCACTTAGTGAGATCCTGTCTTAAATAGTTAAAAGGACTGGAGATGTAACTCAGCGGTAAAGCACCTCTGGGGTTAATCCCTAGCACTGGGGCTGGAGGGGGTGATAAAAGTAACAAAATTTAAAATATAAGAGAATTTGCCTTCAAGAAGCTTTCTGCCTAGGTGGGGAATAACCCAAATGCCAGGGAGCTCAGAACATATGAGCAAGGGCCACATTGCATGACATAGACCCTACAGACTATAGAAATCCAGACCTGCAGTGCACAGCAGGCCGGAACGGGTGGGGCAGTTGGCCATTCAGACTTCAGTCCCAGATCTGCCGTTACCAGCTGTGTGGTCCTGAGCAAGCCTCGACCCTTTGCTCACCTGCAAGGTGTAACATCTTTCGTTTTTAGGAGAATTCCAAGGATTCGGGTGCGGACGGTGTCCCAACGCTAGCACAGCCCTTTGCACACCTCTTTTTCCCACCTCCTTTTCCCCTACTGACTCAGCAGCTCTTTAAGGTCATTCCAGTTATTGACTCCACTTCTAAGATGTAGAGACTGAGACACAGAGAAGTGAAGTGACCTGAATAAGGTCTTTCAATTTGTCTTCAAGTAATGAATGTGAATGAATGTCCTGGGGAAAGTGGGACAGGAAGAGACAACTAGGGTCCCTGTGCATGGAAAGAAGGGACAACTGGATCTTCATGAACAAAGACCCATTTCAGGATTTTCTGATATGATTCTAGTGCTGTCATGAAACAGCCCTAGACTTCTTAATCACCTTTTTTTAGAAAATGAAGAAAAAAAAGTGCTCCTAGAGTATAGCTTTTCTTTGTAGACAGTAACTCCTCTCCAGCTCATATCTGATGGCCATCAGTAGTCTGAGCCCCACTTGACAAGGGAGAAATTTGAAGTGTAAAGACAGTGGTTTCTTCTGCAGTGTGTGAGCTGCGGTTTCAACCGCACACTTTTTCTACCGTGTGTGGAGGACTCAGCCTTTGCCAGTCCCAGATGTCTGCTTGTACCATTCTGACAGGAACTGTTGGCCCTGGAGAGCTTGGTACAGAAGACAGGGCATTGCTGGCTCTGTGCTGGGTTAGAAGACAGCTTCCCTGCCCACTGGTTTGAGAAACTTGAACCCATTTAAGTTGTTAAATGTTGCTTGGTGAACAGGCATTTATTGGGTCATTCTGTTTTAGAACAGATCTGGGATGTCACTGGGTGGTTTCCTGACCTTTCTGGTTTTTTTTTTTAGGGGATGGTTTGGGTTAATATTGTTACCTTTTTTAAGAAACCTCTTCTAGGGGTGAAGAGGTCAGATGAAAGGAGGGACTTAGACATTCTGAAAAGTTATTTCATCATCTTTTGTTTCCTCTCTAGTTTGAAACTGTAAAAAGAACACCTATGTAAATAACTGCAGAGTTTCAAATCCCAATATTTCAAATCCCAGCTCTACTGTTTACTAGATGTGTGAGCCTGGATGAGTTAATGTTCTGTACCTCTGTTTCCCCATCTGTAAAATGGAAATATTGATGAAGTCTATTCCAAAATGTCAAGAAGATCAAATGGGATGATACATTTAAAGTACAGACATCTTTAGACACTAATAACCAGTCAGCAGTTAACACTGGCCTATCTTTTTATTCTCTTGCTGAGTAGCCACATCCTCCGGGCTTTTAGCAGTTGGGCCTGTTCAGCTTCATCTTCATTTCCTGTAGTTCTTTTCAGCGGCTTGTAACGGGGTGGACTGGTATTGATGAGGTGGCTGATGCCTAAGGGACTCAAATGTTCTCTTGTCATCATCAATTGAGGGTCCCCTCTTTATTCTTTTAACCCTGAATTCCCAGTTAAAAGTATTTAAAGGTAGTCCCTCTGCTCTCATTCCCAGTAAGTTCAGTGCTGGATCCAAGGCTATACTAAACATTATGGGCTTAATATCTCTAGGTGCTGTAACCAAAATTCCTTGCATTCACTAATTTTCTTGGATTTTACTTTTAGTTAAAAAAAGAAAAAGACAGTGATTCTAAGGCAATTCTAACGTTCTTTGTACGAGCAGTTCATCTCCCCAGTGAAGGATGAATGAATGTGCCTAAAATGTTGATCTTTTGTCCTCTCCTGTTACCTCTTCTATGCCATGTCTTTAGTGGAGGAAACCTTGAGCTGTTGTTGAAATCATGCCTGCTTCCTGGGCACGTGCCTGTTATTGCAGAAAGCCAGCACTATTTAGCATGTGAAGATCTGAAGAAGTTTTATCCTTTTGGTTGGTAGCCTAGTATGATGAAAGTTACTATAGTAACAGAACCCTGTTCTTTGGCCCGTAGTATATATTCAGCATAAGAAAAGCAAATCAGTGTTGGAGCCGTTGTGCTTGCTTAAAACCTGCAAAGATGACTATTTTAATTGTGTAAACACATTGGCAGATGACTTAGACATCAGATTAGTGAACTGAAGGGGCCTTACCCTCTAGTTAGGTCCTTTTCTCCCAAAGGACTCACTGGCTTTTGTCTTGCAATCCTCATGTCCTGTTGTTGGCACCCAGGCTCTTTATATTCAGCCAGTGTATAGCATCTGCTGCGCGGGGTCCTGGCTCTGTTAGAGTGGACAGAAACAGTGAGGGGGGCCTGGTCCCTGTCTGAATGCAGCTTGTGCCTCTTGGCTGGAGGGAAGGTTAAGGAGATCCACAGGTAAAGAGAGGCAGGAGTGGGGAGATACACCGCGTGTGCAAAGAATCTGATGTGAGAATATGCTCCTTTTCAGAACTTGAAAAAAAAAAAAGTTTGGCCAGGGCATATTGAGGGGGCAGGGGACTGGTGTTAAGTGAAGCACGTAGCTGGATGTGGGCCTTGTTGAAGATCTGAACGGTATTCACAGAAAGAATGTCACAGATCTGCATCTTTGAAAGATCATATGGGCTGACAAGGGTGTGTTTCCCTGGGGTTGGGAAACAAGAGGGTGCGTGGGGAGATTTGTGTGCAGTAGTTATAGGTGAGAGAGCCTGGTGACTTAGACTGACAGAAGAGAGGTGGGTCTATAGAAGTGGAGCAGATACTGGGTTAGATGAGAGGCTTCCGGTGTGAGGATCCTGGCACTTCATATTCTGGAGGGGAAAAGGCTGACTGGAAGCACAGGGAAGGTGCAGTATAGGAATGACATTGGACACGGTACATGGCATTGGAGGAGCTTTCGAGAAGCTCCATCGCTGTGGATGTGTGAGGCCATCTCAGAAGGGACTGCCAGCTGGAGGTGCACTCCGAGTCCTCTTGTCTTAGGAATCTGGGCAGATAGCCTAGGGTGTGACCTGAGGAACAGGGCAGGCAAAAGCAGAGCTGCCCTGCCATCCATCCTGCCCTCTTCCTCCTTGCCTCCCTCCTCTTGCCTTCCTCCACCAGGCGTGCACACCCTCTGAGTAGTGGAAATGAGGGCTAGCAACGGGAGATCGCAGACGCCGCGATGAGAGGTGGAGCAGCCTGCCATCACAAAATGCATCACACCTCTCTCTGCTTTGCCCCGATGGTAACATCATGTGCCAGTATTTCATGTCACTTTATTTCAAATATAGGTGGAGATCAGAAACTTAACCGAGCCCTATTCTTCATTTATGGTGTTTTATGATTGCATGCACATGCTCTTTCGATGTCTGCCATCATCCTCATTCTCAATCCAGGGATTTGAAGCCACCCAGACGTTAGAGGGTCTGAGTAGGGGGTTGCCGTGGTCTCAGCAGCGTTCGATCCTCCCTATCCTCTTGCCCACAGGAGGCCTTGGAATCCTGTCAGACTCGCATTTCCAAGCTGGAGCTCCACCAGCAAGAGCAGCAGACCCTGCAGGCAGATGCGGTGAATGCCAGGGTGCTCCTGGGGAAGTGCATCAACGTGCTGCTGGCCTTCATGACTGTCATCCTGGTGTGCGTGTCCACCATCGCCAAGTTCATCTCACCCATGATGAAGAGCCGCTTCCACATTCTTGGCACCTTCTTTGCTGTGACTATTCTTGCCATATTCTGTAAAAACTGGGACCATATTCTGTGTGCCATAGAAAGGATCATAATACCAAGATGAAGCCTCTGGTTCCTGCTCTCACGTTCTCTCAAGTTTTTATTTTAATGAAACTGTGCACACTACCAAATTTTTTAAATGAACAGTTGTGCCGATTGAAGATTACAAGAAGGACTGGGGCTGTGTGGTGTAAATAACTACAGTTCTCTTAATTCCGTAGCAGTTGCCAACTCAGTCCCTGCACTTGGTTAACATGAATCTGTATCAGAGCTCTCCCCACATTGCTCACTGCCTTAATCAGACCAGATTTCCTTGCCCTCCTGATGAGCCCAGCATGGTAAACCCGTTTCTTGAGCACGTGGCATAATTAGCAACTCAGAAGAAAGGGGCCTCCCTCTCTGTTTTCCCTTAAATCTTTATCACAGTTGAGCTTTGCAGTTGCTAATGGTGTTTTCTGAGTCCTGTAAGCAGCAAGGATATGACATGATTTGAGGAAGGGAAGTAATACAGTGTTGGCGATGCTGGACACTTGTGGCCTGTGGAGGTACAGCAGATCTCTCTCTAGTCTGTCCCACTTGTCCACAGATGACCATATGTCCCATTGTGTACCCTGTGTTCAGTGGTCAATTGTGTGTGACCTCATGATGTGGAAATCTTTCTCCCGTCTATCCAACAGAATTCTATCTTAAGGGTCTCGTTGCACTTCTAAGTGGTGAGACACAGGGTCTTACAAATGGGGCTTTCCCCTTCTCACCCCCTGATTTCATCTTAACTCCTTAGCAAATGTCTGCATACAAAGCATACAGAAATATTTCCATTTCCTCAACAAACTGTGAGGTTGCTAATTCATGGCCCTGGAGAATCACTCCAGGGGTTTGTGTTTTGGCAGATCTTAATTGGGATGAGCCCCCTTTGAAGATGAGACTCACCTCATTGATTCATTTTACTCACAGATCTGTGAAGGTGGCAGTGCTTATTACTCAGAAGTAAAAATTAGTGGTGACTGTGGGGCAGGCTTTTCTCTTGAAGGACAACAGAATTGTGGTTTGTAAAGCTAACATGCTCTGAGGTAGGAACACTGGAAGCATGAGGAAGATGACACTTGGTCTAATTGGATCGTGATCAGATTAGTGGGAGCAATTCACTTGGATAGAGATCGAGAAGGTCCATTTAAGGAGATGAAAGGCCAGCAAAAATAAAATGAATGAAAGCTAGTATTTGAGCCAAGATTGCCATCTGTCTCTTAGGATCTTACTGAGACAAGTTCCAAGGTATTAGATTGCCCACACTGCCACCAAAGAAAGCATTCATGAGTTAGAATTCTCCGAACAGGACAGAGATATGAACTCATGAATTCTGTTTATCATCTTCAGCTCAGATGATACTTTCCTTTTAAATCTGTTTCTCTGTGTACATAACAGAAAGGAGGACATAGGCGATTTTAATGGAAACTCCTCTAACCACCCTGACCTTCCCACTGCAGGTATAAAGATACAGATCAATGTACAGTTTCTTCTAGAAGAAAGTTAAATCTCCTGGATTTAAATGAAGTGCAGTATTTTGCTAACAACTGTTCTTTGGGAAATCTCCTGGAAGAAATGTGACAGAGTGTGCCATATTTGGAGAATGGGAGAGTTGAGCATTTGATACAAAGTCCAGGACGTGAGAGTGAGACAGCACTCAGCCTTTCTATTTTTTTAAGTGTAAGAGTCAGTAGTTTTAGTAAATTCACAAACTGTTCAGCCATCATCCCTAATGCCAGACTCAAGCTCTTCTAAAACAATAAACATCATTTTGTGAAATCTTTGGTTATAAAGTATTTTGTAATCGGGGACAAGGGAGTTACTAGTCCCATCCGCATCGCATATCTGTGTCCCCTTCCATGTCATGGCCTCCCAAGTTGACTGTACACACTGTGATCCTTTGAATCCAGGGGACACATAAGGGCTCTGGGTCCTGACCAGGGAAGGAGAAAGAATGGTGTGCTTGCTTTTATGTTTGTGTTTTAATGACCAGCGTGCCCCTTACTCTGTGGGCATCAGATCCCATCAGCTTATACCCTTGAGTGGAGCAGAGCTCCTCTTGGTACTTGCGGATCTTTCTGAGGAGTGCTTCAGATATGCCAGGGTTAGAGTGGGTATAGATAGAGTGAGGGGATTTCTAGCCCTTGAGGCTTAAAATTCTGGAGGACCCAGGGAGAGTGGGCCTCGTTCTGTGTCACCACTCTCGCTCAGCCCAGCACCTTGCTGTGATCCATGCATCTTCGACCTGTGATCTGTGTATCTTCTCCCCAGGAAGAGGAGAGACAGAAGTGGGAAGCAGCATACTCCATCCCCTCAAGTCTGGAGCCATTAATAGAACCTGCTAGAAACTGGTTCCATTCTGAAATACTGGAAGGCCTAAATCACCCCACCTGATCATGAATTCCTTTTAAAGAACTCATTGACTCATTAAATGTCAGATAACCTTGTTTTCACTTGTATATCCTCTGCCTGTGTGCGTATTTATTTATGTCTTATGGAAAGTGTCCGAAGCTTTTTTCTCTCTCACATGCTCTTTTGTACTCTGCAGCTTGTTAAGGAATATACCTCTCATTGTTCTTTTAATGATATGATGTTTTATAAAAAAAAAATTCAGTTTAAAATAGTGATGCAGCCATGACGTGTCCTGGAGTTGGCGACTGGATTTACAGTTAGTCAGCTGGCCCTGTTTGCACCTTTCCTTGGCAGTAAGCACCTCATGCATGCCTGAAGGTGAGCACCAGTTGTGGGGTGGGTGAGGCACCCTGTCTCTCCATAAGCCTCACGGAGTGACTTCAGATGTGGGATTCCATCCCTGGGTTTTAGTGACCTTTTTTCATCATGATCACTAGGACAATGATAGTTTGTTGAGAACAAAACAAAAACTTGAAGCACCTATGGGTTTTGAATTATTTCAACTCCTTTTTTGAGTATGATTAAGCCAGAAGAAGACCTCCCCTAAAAAAAAAAAAAAAAATCAAACCCACAATGAAGCTGCACCTAGAAGCACTCCAGCCCAGATTTTTTTTTCACATTTATTAGAATTATATAGCGATACAGGATACAGATGAGGGGGAAACACTGTCAAAACAGTAGCAATCAATGTGTATAAACTTTGTTATCCAGGGGTAATGCCAACGCATAGATAAACTACTATGGGTTTCATCTGTTGCAGTTTCCCCCAGAAGAACTCATGTGTTAAATGGGTATCTAGTGTAGGAATAACATCAGCTTCTGGGATGGTTCCCCCATCTTCCCCATCACCAGACTCCTATGAGTTCTTCATATACC
>PVKS010028715.1:0-26131 GCA_004027875.1 Aplodontia rufa
GTCAACACTACAGGATGTAGGGGTCGGCAGCTTCTTCCTTAACAAAACTTGCATGGCTCAAGCAGTCAAAAATAAATGAATGGGATGCAATTAAACTAAAAAGTTTTTGCACAGATAAAGATCTAATCAAGAACACCAGAAGAGAACCTACAGAATGGGAGAAAAACCAATATTCTGCTTTGAGTCTTTTTTTTTCCTGAAAGAAAAAGCTGATACTCAAATTTATATGAAACATCAAAGGATCCCAATTAATCTGAAAAGATAACAAATCAGAAAACTTAAATTTCCCTATTTCAAAGCTTAGCACAAAGCCATACTAATGAAAATCATGACACTCATTGGAATAGTGCCAAATATATATAGCTTGAGTGAATAATTTCTCAGGGTTCTGTTTCACTTACCAATTAAAATGAGACATTTGGTTTAAAATGAATATTGTGGATGTTCATGGTTATTTAAATTGTGTATATGACTAAGAATCAAAATACCTAAGTGATTTGTAATTTTGTATTTTTTTAAATTAAAGTGTAATTTCTTTTTCTATAAAATGAATATATCCATGGCTACCTTTTCTGATTTTATCAGGATTAAATAAAATATTTCTGTGAGTCATTATTTCACAGTATCTAATAAATAATAACTGCTATAAAAACTTTAAATCTTTCTTCATTTCTTGTCTTTCAAATCAACGCAAATGTAGGAGGATTTCTCCTATGGCACTTCTTTAGTCCAGTATTTCTAAACTTTGGTTGGTATTATTTCAGATAATGCTTACACATGTACTCTATGTACAGTTTTGCACATAAACTATAATGATACCATATCTCATTAAAGAGTCAATTTTAATAGTGTGTTGTGGATGCAATATTTATCTGGTATAAGCTACTGTAGTCATTCATATATTTCTAGTACCTTATGTTACTAGTAATATACCTGAAGCATAATTTCAAATTGGTCTTTTCAAATACTTTCTCCTGTAGACAACCCAATAATGAGGAGGTTTCAACTCACAGGACTTTTCAAACAAACCGGTCACGGCTGTCTTGCATACAGTCCTGATAAAGAGGGGTGAAACATGGCACATTAGTTCATTCTGTGAGGCTAAGGTAAATTGATCACCAATAGACACCATTAGGTCAGAAGGTGAGGTGGTGCTTCATATGCCAAGTTCTTTGTCATTTCTAGAAGATTTTGTTTAGTTCTGTGGTATTCTATTGAAATAAGACAGTCTATAGTGATGATTGTTCATAATCTGAAAATGTATTATGTGATTTGCAATAAAGAACTATAAAGAGCTATTCTAATTAGTAATGTGTCATAATAGTCATAGAAAAATTAAAACAGTGTAAAATTTCCTAGAGTAAGTCCTATTTCAAACAGAAAAACCTAAACAGTGATCAGATTTGGATTAGAGATGCAGGAGACTTATTACCTTGTAGTGCTTTGTAGCACATAAAGAATTTGATTAATGCATCCACAAATGACATTGAGACAACCCATATTATTTCTATACATGCATGAATAAAATAGTCTTACTTTGAAATAAAAACAATATTTATGATGCAAACTATTTATCTTCTTAGGGAATAAAGTCAAGAGAACTAATTTTGTTCTCATAATGATTAAAGATAGTATTTCACCCAAATGACCTCTTTTGCTTACCTTTGAGAGAAGGAGATGAGCCTATATTTGAATGATTTAATGTATCCAGTCTTCTTTAGCTTGCATATCACATAGTGCAGTCTATTTTTCTCTAATAAATATCTTACATAAAAAAACCGCCTTTGAAATAGATTTCTTTTTGATTTGCTAAAAAATTAAATGAAAATTATTACCTTATAGTTATTTGAAATATTAAAAAACATTATGTTAGAGAATTAAATATTAAAAATAAATTAAATGAGTTAAAAATAACTAACCACAAAAATGTTTCTAATATGCAATTATTAAGCAGTAATTTTGGGGAAATTATTTAATTCATTTTAAGTATTGTTTATTGACAAGACAGAATTAAATAAAAATTCAAAGTCCCAATGAAGTTTTCTTTTTTCTTCATTGCAACAGTTATGTATAGTACTTTACGGTTTCTAATTGTATCACATAATACTTTTACTTTTTTGAAAATGGAGTTTAGTATAATCTGGATCAAATCTTTCTGTGTTCAAACTACTGAATGAGCTAAAATTTAGCAAAGAACGTTTGAATTTTCTATTTATAGTCCAGTTGTTACCTTCTTCCCTGTCATGGTTCCATATCAGCTTTAAGGATAAAGATGCATGAAATATTCTCAAAGGGGCAAGCATAACTGAGGAACCATATCTGGATTAGAATTCAAGTTATAGATTCTCAGTGACTAAGCTTAAATTATTTAAATGAAGCATTAAAAAATAAAATACAAAAAAACCTGGCTTCTGATTTTACCACACTAAATCTGATACATTTTCACATTCACATTTTGTAATACTACCCAGAATTTAGCACTTTGGACCTTAAATATTTTATATACAAAAATGCACAGACATACACAAAAACAAACAGACTATACCCATCAAGCAGTGGTGGGTTTACTTCAATCCTTCCATCCTGTGTTGGAGGCAGTAAGGCAGCATGGGCAAGAAAGTACCAGCTGACTATTATCCAAACATTTTTGTCATTTTGTCATTTATTAACAAGTGTCAGAGCAATGAAAGCCATGTGAAAAACTAAATTAAAAAGGTGATTCTCAGGGCTGGAACAGCGGCTCGGTGGTTATAGCACTTGCCTGGCATGTGCATGTACACAGGTTCAAACCCCAGAACCCACATACACAAACCCCAGAAACCACATACACAACTAAGTGTTAGGGCAATGAAAACCATGTGAAAAAAAAAAAAGAAATAAGTTCCTTTAATAGCCACATGCTGTGAAGCACTATACAGGGATACAGGGGAACAGAATGATTTAAAAAATAATTAAAATCTGCCCTTAAGATCATACATTCTTTAAAACAATGTGTGACCAATCACACAGATTCATTTTATGAAGAGATCAGCGTGAGGTTATTTCTGTATGTCAGAAAAGGATTAGGATGCTAGTCCTTATTACACTTCATTGATGTAGTGAAGGATGAACTGAGTCTTGAAAACTAGGTGGAACTTAATAAGGTGGAGTTAAGAACGACAATATTTAAACAGAGGAAAGGACAGAAGCAAGATCTCATGATAGGGTATATCGCAGGTTTGCTTAGGAGATCAAAATAATTCATTTGTAAAGTCATTTAATACTCTTGGTTGTTTTTATTTAATATTCATAGTTGCTCTCCAGAGCCATTGCACACATCTTCCCAGGTCTTTGTCCAGGCATGTCATCTTGGTAGTTCAAAATTGGAAAAGTGATAACATTTACACCATAGCAACCATCACATGTTAAAAAGCTGCCTCCGTCTGCAGCTGCCCAAACTCACTGTTGCTTACCAGCTCATGTTGAATAAAAATGGTTCAAATTCTGGTTTCCACTGCCTCCTAACAGCAGTGTACAATTAGATGTTTCTTATTTTATCATCTACAAAATTGGAACAAAAGTAAAAAAGAGCCAATTATTAGTTTCATTAATATTTTTGAATGGGGCAGTCAATGGAAAGCTCTTAAGACACTGCCTGTTCATAACAGGTGTTGGTAAACAAATGTCCAGGTGATATTTGGCAATAATTAATAATCATAGTTTATTGATTGACAATAATAACTTTTAATAATTATTTTGGAGATTTTCAGAAGCTGGCATGCTACACTGTAAGATAAAGACATTGGAGGGCAGCATGCTTTCTGAAGAGTTGGCCCAGTTGTGGAAGGCTCATTGGAGTCTGTACAGCTAAAAAATCCTCTGTAACATTGCTCTGGACCTTTCCAAAGGGCTTCATCCAACAGGGCACCTGTGCTGTTGCAAAAGTTCCATGATTTGTGTTCAAGGAGTCAAAATGCTTTAATTTAGGGGAAAATGCATTTAATGGCATTCAAATTTAATCATGCTCACAAATAGTTAACAACCCAAGATTCAGAAAACCTGCTTTATGGAAAGTCAGATAGATGTGACTAGTATAACAATTCCATTATAAGCAGAGCTTTTTCTGAAACAAAACTTGAATAGTGCAATGATATTTTCAAACATCATTAAATGCTAACAAACTAACAAATTCGATTTGCATAAGTCTGAATAATTAACTTGGTATCATAAATATATTCAAGTATTTGTTAAAAGCTTCAGGTGACTTAAATATAAATACAAATCAGTTTCTGATCTGAAATATAATCAATGAATTTCAGATATATGTACATAACTTTAAAATTAGACACAACTACATAAGCCATGAAAATGCACTCTAAAAATTCAAATGATAAATTTAGTTAGTATAGTAGAGACTTCTTAAAATTAGTGAAATTGAATGAAAAATTACTAGGGAGAAAAATAGAAGCAAAGCAAAGATAATGCATTTTCCCCATGAAAATAGGTATTTTTTGCTCATCAAAATATGAAGATGAGATTACAAAATCACATAAGCAGAGACAAAAATATTAGGAAATCATATTTAATATGTTTGTAGATTTTTCCTTCCACAACAATCAATTTTTATAAGGAAAAAGTTCATATATTCCTTGCAATTATTTATATACTAAGCCAAGTACACATATATGTTTATTGTTGCAGTCATCATCGTTGTTACCATTACATTATTTACATAGAAAGGGAGAAACACTTCTTTGGGGCATATAAGATTCTTAGGCAAGTTCTGACATGCCCTTTCTGCTGTCCTCCTTCGGGAGTCCTAGGATACTGGAGAGTGGGAATATAGGCGAACCATCTCAGAAGCAGAGGTTATTCCTCCACGAGATATCCATTTTATGCAAGAGTTTTCCTGGGGGTAACTGCAACAGGTGAAACGCAAGGTGGTCATCCATGTTTGGGCATTACCCCTGGATAAATATGTATATATACTTTGGTTATTGATGGTCTGATAAAAAACAATTGCAGAGTAAATTCATGTTATCTTTCTGGTCAGTCGACATTTTACGGAGCTCTCTGTTTTATCATTAGCACATCCATCTTGTAACTTATTATGGGTTTTATCCTTAAACAGATTCTTTTCAAAGAATAGTGAAATTTCAAAGGTCAACAGAAGTTAAGTCACAGTGATGAGAGAAGTGAATGCTTATAAAGACTCTCATAATCCTTCAGCAGAGTTAATAAGGGAATCTGGCAAAAGAGGAAAAACAGGGTCATCTTTAGAAGAAAATAAAAAAGATGAAAGTGGGCAAGTTCAATGGCCCAGTTCCTTTTGATTTAAACTACAAAATTAAGTAAATTCCAATGCAAAATTCATTATGTAAGCTTCATTTAGTTTAACAAAATTGGTGCATTTGGTTAAAAGAGCAGATGGTGACTTCATGATTGTGGTCAGTACTCTCTAAAACCTAATTGAGAGTGTTTCAGGGGGGAAAAAGCAGGTGTAATATATTTACAGATTTACATTTCACCCTAGACAGACATCATGCACATCTGTTCTTAGAGAAGAAGGAAAACATGATTACTTTAGCAGGTCCATATACTGCTTTGGAGATTGAGGTTGGATATTGTGAGAAGCCTATGTTTGAGTCTGATGGTCTTTTAATGAACCAGAGAAGTAGCTAACATAGCTAGAATTACAGTATTCTTTCAGATGGAGTCTTCAGCCTCAGAAATTTGCAGAAGTGTAAGAAAGAACACACTGTTATATTGGATTTTGGGAAACAGAGGAAAAGTTCTATAATTTGCATTGTAGATTGTTTATGTAATTCACAAAAATGTGTTTACTATGCATACTCTGATTTTCATCAAGTAAATTTAATCATTGTGTCTATAGGAAACATTACATGATTTTGTGTTGTAATGGGTCAATCAAATAATTTTGCAGTTGAATAATCCAAGCCTCATTACAGCTAATTAATCTCATCAGGTCATACAGCTTATGAGAGGGGAAAAGAAAAAAGAAATCTAGCACTTACAACTTTGTTTCAGTACCAGGAAGTTTTGCATGAAATTAACATACTTATTGACTATTGGCTTAACCAGTTGGGGTATTTACTGTACCATATAATGAAATCTCCAGAGAGAGAAGAAAGTGGTTCACTGTTGATTTATTCAACAACTCAATGGTTCATCCAAGATTGAGGTCCTTTCTATAACTCCACATGTTATTCTAAAAGTGATAGTTTGGTTCTCTGCTGATTTCCCTTTTGATTACAAATTATTATTATTTGAGCTTCAGGAATTCCCTGGATCAACATGATTCCTTGTTTCTAGCCAGTGGAATAGATAAAAATTTCTTCTTCAAGTAGGAAGGCATAGCCTCTAATACAGTTTCATCAACTGAAATCACTCCTTGCTCAGACAAATAAAAGTCAGTTAAGGGAAAGTGATAAAAAGCAACAAAGAGAAGGAATAATGAAGGCAACAGTGATGGTGATATTGATAAAAAGATACTTAATTGGTATAATGTGTCAGATTCACATATGTATCCTGCATATATTAACATATATAACACAAAGTATATATATTATATATATGTATATATTATGTATATAAATTTATATATATTTATATGTATGCTGCATATATTAACACATATAATACAAAGTATATATATATAAATATATATATATATAAAATTATATATATATATATATATGTATGCATGAGAAATAGAAGCAAAAAGTAGCACAGAATAGCATTCTCCCCCCTCTCTCTTTTCTCTTTCTTTTAGTACTGTGGATTTGACCAGGGATGCTCTACCACTGAGCTATACCTCTAGTCCTTTTGTATTTTTATTTTGAGACAGGGAATGACTGATTTTTCCAGGGTGCTTTTGGACTCATGATTCTCCTGCCTCAACCTCCTAGGCAGCAGGGATTACAGGCAGGTGTCCCTGAGCCAGGCAGCAATGGTCTCTTACATCCTAGTGTTCTACAGTACGTGACATGTATAAGAAGAACAATTAATGAACAAAAGCATGTATGTAATTATTTTTGTATTGTTGTGCTACATTATGAATGAATGAATATAACAATATGAGGGTTTTGGGTGGCCTTAAAGTTTACTTAGTTAAAACACCTTACTCATTTTTCCTTCAACTATGTATTTTACATAAAAATGAACTCACAGTAGATCATAGACCTAAAAGTAAAACATAAAACTATAAAATTCATAGAAGACAATATTATAGAAATTCTATATGGTCTTGGGTAAGGTGATGACTGTTGAGATACAACCCATAAGGCACAATTCATGAAATAAAAATGATGAGTTTCACTAAAAGTAAAAATTCTCTGTGAAAAACACATTGAAGACAATAAAAAGATAAGTCCAGGATTTAGAGATTGTAATTACAAGAGAAATATTTGATAAAGAACTGCTGTGTAAAATACTTTTAAAACTCAACAATAAAGAAACAAAAAAATATAGTGATGTTAATAGGCATATGATAAGATGCCCCATGTATATCATTAGAAAAATGCAAATTAAAACAAGATGTCACTCTAGGCCTATTAGAATGGGTAAAATCCAGACACCACCATTGAGAACTTGGAGAAACAGGCATTCTTATGCTGTTGGGAATTTTCAGTCAGGTGGGAATGCAAAATGCTAAATTTACATTGGAATACAGTTTGGGAATTTCTTACAAACTAAGCATAGTTTTATCATTTGATACAACAATCAGGGTCATTGACATTTACTCAAAGGAGTTTAAATCTTATATCTTTGTGAAAACATGCACACAAATATTTATAACAGCTTATTTCATAGTTGCCACAACTTGGAAGCCCCCAAGGTATTCTTCAGTATGTAAACATACAAAGTGTACATCCAGATGACAGAATATAATTCAACACTAAAAAGAAATGAGCTATCAAGGTATGCAAGGTCAAAGAGGAAAAACTTAAATGTATATTTCTAAGTGAAAGAAGACACTCTAAAAAGGAGAAATACTTTGCAATTCTTAATATATGGTGTTCTAGAAATGGAAAAGTTGTTTAGAAATTAAAAGTTCAGGTTAATAATTGTGAGGGTTGAGGACAAGATGGTGATGATGAATAGGCAGAACTCAGGGGGCTTTAAGGACAATGAATGTTTTCTAGATAGGTGGAGACCTATCGTCATATATTTGTCCAGACTTAAAGAGAACACAATAGCAAAATCAACTTTATTGCAGACTAAAGATTTGGCGTGACAGTGACGTTGTGTTAATTATTTGTAATTTGTGTACCACTCTGGTAGGGGATGTGATAGTCAAGGCAACTATGAATGTGTGGAGGTAGAGGATATATGATTGTCTGTGTACTTTCTGCTGACTTTTTCTATGAACGTATAAAGGCTATAGAAAATTCAGATCTATTTTAAAAATGAACCATGCTCTTGAAAATCTTCTGTGGCAAAAAGCTTATAATCTGGTAAGTCAGTACATTATCCTAATGAAGGCTTTGAGGACATTATGACTTCAAAGCATATAACACCAGCAATGGTAGTTCTCTTTCCCCACCCTCTTCTCTGGTCTCAAAATGTTTAAGTGGGATTTACTACTTTTTAAAAGAAATATTAAAATGTAAAGGTATATCCTACCTTTACCCTTTAAAAATAATTTATTGTGTTTTTATTTATTTGAGACTACCACAAATTTTAAATTTTAGTAGAAGTATAATCATGAATTTTCACTAATTAACAGTTATATATGCATCATCCAGAACAAGAAAAGAAAAATAAGCACCATTAATTGTAACCCAGCTATCAGTAATTACATTGGTTTCATTTGTTATGATGTGATTCTTTTAAAGTTCATTACACTCTAATTTCTGTCTCTCACTCTCATTTTCCTCTCATGTTTAGGGGTGGAAATATAGAATCCAGGTACTGTTGCTATCTGTAGGGGACTTCAATTCCTAAATGTATTTTGGCCTTTTCGTGGGTTTAATTAAAACTCAGAAAAAGCACTTTATATAACTCATGATATTGGAGTCTCAAAACATATTGTGTATATGAAAAACATTTACTTCTCAATTCTTCATTTGTTATTTAAAAACTAAACTCTCCCAAACTTTAATAAAGAGAATAACAATCGGTAACATTCCATTATTCTCTCAGTTAAAAACAGTCATCCTGGGCTGGAGTGGTGGCTAAGCTCTTTCGGCGCTTGCCTGGCAAGCACGAGGACCGGGTTCCAAACCCCAGCACCACGTACAAAACTAAGTGTTAGAGCAACTAAGGCCATGTGAAAAACTAAATGAAGTTGTTTCTCCCTTTCTCTGTTTCTCTCTCTCACTGTCACTATCTCTTAAAAAAAAAAAAGTCACCCTTATTTATGCCAAATTATTTAACCTATAGAAGTTAGATTTACACCATCACTTCACAATAATGATTATTTAGCAAAACTACTGAAAATGGATTCGGTAAGGTTGTGTCTTTCCTAAGGCTTTTTCATAAAACAGAGCAAGTCATTAATTCAGCAGCCAATGAACAGTTACTTCTTAATATATACTCAAAAAATTGAATGTTTTCATTTTCTTAGTTTCACAATTAGTATTCTTCCATAAAATGGATGAATTATTAGGGTAAGAAATAAATTTATTTTATTAATTTTAAAGAAAAAATAAATAGAATGTATATTCATTTCATTTTGATCATATATTGCATTTTCTGTCCTTTTTCATGTACTAGATTATTTTTAGAACATCAAAAACATAAACTTTATTTCCAAATAGCAATGCAAATAATTCAAATAATATGTTCCCCAAAACTGGGAATATTAAAATACCTATTTTCTTAATATTAAATTAAATAATAGCACATTTAAAAATTATCATATTATATGTGTATATAGAATTTGGATTTTCTAATCAAATTTGTTATTCTGTAGCCCTATGAAGATGCTTAACAAATATCTTTGGTAATCTTCAGTTGGTATAAACACATATTTTAACTAATTAGAATGTTCAAGAATATCTAAAAATCTTTTCAATAATTATTGCTAAATTATGTTAGAAAAATTTTTTTAAAAAATAGCATTTATACCAAAGATTATTAAAATTAAATTACATTCATTTCTGTGAGTGTTCCAGGTATTATTATTTAAAATTTCTTAGCAATGAACTATTACTTGATGTTTTGAAATGAAATTCTCTAAATATTAATACACATTTTCTATATTTAGACTTTGTTCAGAAAGCTTTGCCAGTGTTCTCTCTTGTACTCTTAAATAAATAGTCATTTCTACAGTTGTAGATAAAATGTGTGTGCGTGTGTGTATCAATGCATAAATGTGTGTGTATGTATATATATGTATCCATGTAGACATTTATGTGTATTTATTTCATATGTATATATATCATCATATAAATCTCCATGCCTCCATATATGCAATTATGTATATAATTTTCATATGTATACATATGTATGATATAAACATTTATCTTATTTTAGAAAAGATATTATAAGTACAAATAAATTCTCAATAGTTAAAATACACATCTAGACAATTATGCTAGATATTTGGAAACAGGGTAAAATAGAAGAACTGGAACTTTCATTGATCAGTACTTCTTGAAGTCCATACACAAATAATATATTTAACATTCAGAGTATTACAAAAAGTAATTTCTAAAAGGGACAAATTATTTTATGGAACTTCCCCGTTTAAGTTAAAGGAAAGAAAAACAATGCTTTTTTACATAAATTCAATTGTGCTTAATCTTTCCCTCATAGTCTAAGGGCTAGGTCATGTTGGGTCAATAAGAAGAGGGATTTCCACAAATTTGCAACCTTAAAAATCATGCCCATTTGTCTTTGAATAATATTTAATAATTATTAGTGGGTACCCTGAATTTTATTAAGTATCTTCATAAAGTTCAGACTATTAGATGAATACAAATTAAAGGATCATGTCATTTAAAATAAAACAGTCAGATTGGAAAACATGAAGAAAATTAACAATAATAGATGCTGGAGGGGTTGGGGAGAGACAGGCACACTAGCACACTGTTGGTGAATTGCAGACTGGTAAAGCCCCTCTGGAAATCAGTGTGGAGAATCCTCAAAAAACTAGGGATGAACCCACCATATGATCCTGCTATTCCTCTCCTGCGTATTTTTCCAGGGGATTAGAATCAGCACATTATAGCGACACAGCAATACCTACGTTCATAGCAGGTCAATTTACAATAGCTAAATTATGGAAATAAGCCAGATGTCCCTCACTAGATGAAAGGATCCAAAAACTGTGGTACATATATACCATGGAGTTTTACCTTGCAATTAGAAACCATGATATTGCAGCCTTTGAAAGTAAATGGATGGCTATGGAAAAAATTTGCTGAGTGAAGTCAGCATAACCCAGAGAACCAAGGGTCGAATGTCTTCACTAAACTGTGAAGGCTGGAGCTAGACCCTGGCCATTGAGAAAGGCCATTTTTTAAAGCTGGATAAGGTGTAAAGTCACACAATCGAAGCCATTTGTAGAGATGTATGGGGAAGGTGGGGGGGGAGGGAAAAGGGTGGGTAATTGGGGGGGCTCTTGAGGGTAAATCTAATTTTCAGAATCTCTGTCTCTCTCTCTCTCTCTCTATATATATATATACACACACACACACACACACACACACACACACATATAGTATTATTTCATTAGAAGCTTCTGTAATTGTTCAACAAATAAATTTCTGAATAAAAAAATCCTCAATATAAAAATATAAAATAAAATGAAACATGATTCTTAAATCATGTATACTTATGCACACATACGTTCATACTCCCAGACCTGGAGAAAAATCTTACAAATTTCCACTTAGGATTTATATATCTTTCAATCTTGAGAATCAGAAAAGTACTTATAACAACTTTTCCAGACATCTAGGTTTATAGAGCCGTTTACATTTTATTTAAATCATATTTTTCTAGCCTTCATTAATTCAGGTATCTGTTTACAAAGTGATACCTGATTTATGTCTTAATCAACATTTGACAGTTATTTCAGAAGTTATACAATGTTTTGAAGATTTATAAAGGATTTTTAAGCTGATTAAAATGTTTCATATTAAAAAGCAATCTTCACTGTAATGGTAAAGTTTGACAATAAGCTCCTAGAAAACACCATCAGAATATTTCTTTTCCCATTTCTCACACATGCCCGGAAAGTCTAAGACTCTTACGTTTACAATTAAAAGTGAAAAGCCTTGCTCATCAAAATGATTATTAATTTATATAATATAAAAAAGTTATATAACTTTCAGATCTATTAGAATTATTAATCTTATTTTACTTCACAGTTGTTATCTATGCAATTGAAATCACAGTAAAATTTGATAAAATTATCTTGATATTTCTATATTATTTATTATCCTATCCATCTGTGTTGCAAGAGAATATTGGAATTTGGCTGGAATTATTCAAAAGATCTGTGTAAATGCCCAATTAATTTATGCCTACCAATGTACATTGAAATTAAAATGTCTAATTTAGCAGAATTAATACAAGAAATGTTTGTATATAATCATCACTTGTTTATGCTTTATCAAAGTTAGAAAACACAGGGTCTTGGTGCAAAACAAAAGTGTCTGAGTGTTACAGTGGAATGTATTTTACTGCTCAAGGAATCCCTCAAAATCAAAATTTTCAATAACTTGATAACATATCTTCATATTCACATATCGTGATTCTATAACTGTTCTCCACAAAACAACCAAAGTGATGATGTTAGTATCTGGACTATGAAACTCCTGCTTACAATGATTTCCCTATCCTTCATCTATTGAAATTTGTAATGTGGTCTAATAACCTTATATGATTTTGATATAATAGCTATTATTTCTAATATCCTGAAAAAATTGATATAAGGACCAAGATTAATTAAACACAATTTGATGAAACTGTGTGCAAGCTTGTTTATTTAGTTAATTGCCTGAAGCAGAATGACTTTCAAATGTCTTTGAAAATATAATGGAAATAATTGTGTGTTTTTATAGATTTTTATAGCTTCTTTTATGACACTGAACAATATATCATAATACTTCACCTCAAAGAATATGTTTTAGTAGTCTGAATTTTAATTAGCTTAATTGTTATTTGAAATATAATTTTGAATAAAGACATAAAAGTATAATTTGAGTAATATTGTTTAATGTAGCTTTATTATTTCTCTTTTTAAGATTGTATTCAGTTTTCTTTCATTGGTGGCTATGTTTGCTTACAGTATTATAATAAGGGATCAAAGAGTAATCTAATAAACTGGACATGGTGGTACACACCTGCTATCTCAGTGGCTCCAGAAGCTGAGGCAGACGGATCACAAGTTCAAAGCTAGTCTCAGCAATTTAGTGAGACCCTAACCAACTTATCGAGATCTTACCTCAAAATAAAAAGTAGAAAGAGTGAGAATGTGGCTCAGTGGTTAAGCACTCCTGGGTTCAAACCTAAGTAGCATGACTCCAAAGAAGAATGATCCATCTGAGGCCTCGCTATATGCAGTAAACATGTACTTGCTTTAAGATCTTGAAATTTTGAAGCTTTATTTTGTTTTACTATTATACAACTTAGATTGTGTTAAGGATATACTTTAAGAATTGTCAGCTGGAAGACCCAACCAAAAAGTCTATGTGAAACTGTCAATGAGCTATTCTTTGCCCTATCCTGAATATAAACAGAAAGTGAAGGATCACCATGCTTCTGAGAAGCACAGCTTATAACAAGAAAGGCAGAGTCTAAACCAGACAACTTTCAGAAAATAGTTAATCTGTAAATAGATAAAAGTTAAAGCTATAAGAAAACAAAAATATACATATTAAAAATTTTTAAAGAGATTGAGGAGGAGAGAGAGACTCACCTTTAGTTTTTCATATTGCTTGTGTTTCTCTGATACTTAGTTGTATATGTCGTGCAGGGGTTTGAACCCAGGTCCTCGTGCATGCCAGGTAAGAGCTCCAACTACTGGGACACTGCTCCAACCCCTTCTTATAAATTATAATGAAAATGGAATGGAAGACTATTAAATGGTGTGCAATCAGATAAACAACAACAATAAAAAATCCTTTTGCATACTAAAAAAAGGAAGGCAAAAGTAAAAACCACAATAAAAGTTTTGGCTAATAAGATGTAAGAAATTATTCAGGAAAACAGAATAAAATGATACTGATATTAAATAGGAGAAGAGAAGAAATCTTACGAGTTAAGGGTAAGGTCTATATGACTTCTACATAATTGAAGTCTCTGAAACTTAAAAGAGAAAACTATTAGAAAAAATAAAAAAATCAAATGCTTTTTCTCTAAATGTAATACTTGACATTCTTGATTTAAAACAATGAAAATTTGACACAGTATATAAAATTTGGTCCAACCCTATATCATAATATAAATTGTAAATGAATTTAGCATACAAGTATCTCCCTGAATTGGGAGCATTCATTGATTTTAAACAACTTTTTCCTTAGTTTTTATTTTTCTCATTTAGCCACATTCTCTTTTCTTAAAACTCATACATATTATAAGCAAAAAGGGAAAGTCTGACTTCCCCTTCCTATTCTTATGGGAGAGGGAGGGAAGATAAGGAGGAATCTAGGGAGACAATCAACAATGTAACATACTCTTTTACCCCCCTCCCCAAGAAGTCAAATAATACTTATGTAATCATTAAATTCAGGTAAATTCATAATTGTATATTATATATATATAGATAGATACAGATATATGGGCATTTTGATCTGTTATAGGTACATAATATAGAAGAATCAAGGGACTGGGATGTAGTTGATATGGGGGTAACTATGGTTTATGATCAAAAACATATCATATTGTTACTTCATATGTATTTATGACTGGAAAACAACTCAACTCCTTAATAAAAAATCTTATACATATTTAAAATACATTATCAAATATAAATGATCTTAGTAATAAGTTGAGATTTGAATTAAGATATGAGTGTTATATTATGTCTGTGATCCTGAGGAAGTGTTGTCTTATTCCAGTAAGTAACTGTGGCCAGGGGTAGGTAACAGATAAAATGTAGGGAGACACAATGTACAGTTCCTTTACATGTACCATAGCCATAACCTGAAATTGAATGTACCTTTAAAGAGAAATGAACAAGATATCTTTGTGACTAGTTGAAGTATAGTTATACGTCATTATATATAAGCACATATGATCATAAGACATATCCAGAGTTTGCAAGTATAGATTCACATTAAAATGTTTTTATTATTTAAGATGATTTTGTTAAGCATTCAGTTTCACTGATGTTGTGTTACTTTTATTACAACATTTAAAAAGTTACACATGTAGGTTATATTTTAATACTATTTAAGTCACAAATTTACACAGAAATATTTATACATTTTTTACTTAGAAGATGAATTGAAGTTTTATAATTAGGGTCAGTATTACTGTGTACTCAACTCCCAATGTATTTTCAGGCATCAGTCATGTTTAAAGCTTTGTTTGTTTGTTTATTAGTTTGTTTTTGGTTTTTAAGTGTTGTCCTATACCAAGTTTCAAATAAAATGGATGATCTTGCAACCATATTGGATTAAACACTAATCAGTGCCTAGTAAAACTTGCAGTTAGATAAAGACCAAAGGATGTGACAATAAAAGAAATTGAGAGGGTAGACTGGGCACTTATCTCTAATCTTTAGGAGAGGATCTAAACACAGTGACCTTGATTATAAAGGAAAAGAGTGCAATCAGAAAGCATCTGAAGAAATCTGCCTGTCCAGTGAGCCTGCTGTTCCCTGGTCTTGTACGTATGATGCAGCCCTCCATTATGTGCCATCCTGCCTCTGTAAATGAGTGAGTGATAAAATATCCAAAATCTCTTCATTGATTCCTCCCATTTCTTCTTCTTGGTTCCATAAACAATATGCCTGGGGCCTTTGCATCCCAGGGGCTGGACAAACCAAAAGGAGCTGACATTGTAGAAATGATTTAAAATTTGAGCTATTCTATCACTTTTTAAAGAAATCATTACCTTTTTTTTTTTTTTTCGAAAAAAGTATTATGGGAAATAACCAGCAGTATATGGCTATAACCACATTTGATTATATATGATTTTTATAGAGAAGAATGTCCAATCTCTGATGCTTCTAAATCTCCATTAAGTAGCAGTGATTTTCTAAATCTTTTACCTGATTTAGAATTTGATAGTTTGCCTATGCAGCACACTAAGTTTCCACAATATCATTTTTCCTTATGTATTACTATTTGATATAAAGGAACACTTCCTTTATCATTATCCAAGGACTGGTGGTGTATTCTCTCACAAATGCCAGAGTTAACTTATACTCTGTTTTTGGTTTCACAAATTATGGCAGAGAAGTTGTCAATAACAAGATACTAAGAAAATAACAATTTTTCATCTATTTATTCTAGATGTGCTGTTGAAAAATTACATGCATGGGAGATCTAATGTAAAAAAGAAGTGACTCCATAATTGCAAAAGAAGAACTATCAAACACAAAAACAAAAAGAGACAATTTATATGGACACATAGTTCACAGAAGAAATATGAAAGTGTAAGAAGAAAAGCAGAGGATGACTAGCTTCCATACTACCTATGGTAAAACAAATTTAACAATCATTTTTAGTTTAATGCTAATCAGAGAAGCAAAAGATTTCAAAGAGTTTTTGAGATCATTTGGCTGTATCTGAGTGGATGAGAACACAGCTAAACACTTGGTAGGAATGGATTTATGTCAAACATTTTGGCTGGCAAGCTGTCAGTTCTTATATAGTTAAAATATGTATCTTCAGGTCATTGTGGAATGGAGCTTAGTGATTGTGGTCAGAAAATAATTTTTTGTCTTTAATGGCTGCCAATTTCTAATTCTAACTTTCATGGATACTTATTTATCTCTTATTTGTTATAGCTTGCAAAATTTGGAGATAATAAACAGGTATATAACAGATGGACGGATAGATGCTTATTTGCATAAATATGAATTATTTTTAGTTTCAATTCATGAGGCAAAAGGGGTCTGTTAAGAGTCTGTAAGATGGTTCAAGTTTGACATTCTTTAATCTTCAGTCCTTTCTAAATTGAGTTTTTGTATTTTTAAAAATTAGACTCCATTAGTAAATTGTACCTCCATGAAAACAGGAACCAGTGAATCACTTTGTTGCACATGGAAGGCTCCTTTTGCAAATTGTTTGTTTGGATGAGTAAAAGGAAAAGGAAAGAAAGGAAGACTCTTATTTTATGTAGTTTTACTAGACAATATAGTGCTAAATAAATTAAAGTAATATGATACTACTCCACATTTTCGAAATATAAATTCAAAAAGTATCTACTCTTAAGATACTACCATATGACTAGTACCATTCCAGCTGTTGGAAAAACAAATGTGTTCAAAATCTACTCCACGCAAATTATATGTGAAGTTTAAATCTCATCTATTATGAGTGAAGTGCTGGATGCTAAGGTTCCATAGAAATCACCTATTAAAGGCATAGTTTTGTATAGAACCGTTTCAGAGAGGAAATAGGACTCTAAGTATATATATATCAGTAGCAGCATTTTCAAGAGTAGTGACTAATTACTCTGAGGGTTTATGCTTCTCTAGCAAGCATATCAAGTAATTATACTATTTTACTTAAAATTGACAGAGTAATATTATTTCTCTTATAAATTTAAAACATGATTTGATATCATCTATCAGTATCTATCTATATATTCAATATATATTTAAGAGAAGTCTTTTTTCTAAAATGGATTCTCACAAAAAGAAGAAATCACCAAATTTGCAATTTCTGATCAAGTATTACATTTGATTGTTCTAGCAGTTATCTATTTCTAAATGAGAAGTAGTTTGTAAAAGGGAAGGGAAAAACACATAATCTTGGATAATTTTTTTTCCTTTATAGACAAAGAAAGATAACCAATATTCCAGTGTACATTAAATTGTACATTTCTATTTCAATTTAAAAATTTTTAACAATTCACTAGAATATAGTTATGTTATGAGTTAACTAGAAATAATTTTCAAAAAGAGTATATAGTGTGCATGCTTATTGGATTAAAAAGTACTGTCCTAATGCAGGACAAGTTGATTTAGGACATTAAATATATTTTCCAATGACAACCTAACATAGGAATTTTAAGAATTTTGAACCTGATTTTCACAATATACAGGTAGAATATATTCAGGAAAACAAACCAACCAAGTGTTATCATATGTGTCTCCAGGGGACATCTTGGTAATTATAAGTAATGATCATATATATAGTTTTTTTAAAAAAATAAATGTATGGAAAATGTTAAATATGGCTGTATTTAATATGAACTTCTAAGAGATTATGAGCAGATATTTGGTTAGTAATCTTAATTGCTAAAGTGTGTAAATTTGTTTTCTCTCATTGGAACATTTTGGATTTATCTTGAGACAGAGTCTTCTTATATGTATAAGGATGTACATTTCCATACTGAGTCCTCCAATGAATCCAAAATAATGCAGTGACAGAGTTCACAATTGAAGAAATTATAATCATTTTGAATATATTACTAAATATAATCTCATCCATTTTATTAACTTCCTAAGATCAATACAGCCTAAAAATATTCAGATGTACTTCTATACCTTGTGCAAGACAGCCCATTGAAAAACTCAATATATTCTTATAATTCTAGACAAAATAATGGGATTATTCATTCTAGATCAGAATATTTTGTGGAATATGGATTCATAATAATACTCAAAATACAAACTTTTAAAATCTGTAAAGAATTAGGAAATAGTCCAGAATAGTTATTCTAGTTTTTTACCAAGTTACGTGAAAATGAAGAAGCAAAGTAATTAACATTTAATAGGAGGGAGGATGGGGTAAGAAACTTAAAAACAACAAAACTAAATGACAAGATTTACAGGATTATTACAAGATTTATTAGCTTTAACAAAATTATCTACAACATTGAAGGTTTTAATTCAGATGATATATGAAGATATATGAAGGATTTTAACACTGATAAAATTGTTTTGAAGCCCATTCCTCTAAGTAGTAAAAGTGAGGGTGTGTGTGTGTGTGAGAGAGAGAGATATGCATGAGATAGAATTATGGATTTTTACTTAATTCCTTTTAATCCTGTATACTTATCTTTGATCCTTGTTCCCTGAAGAGGCAAAACTCAAAATATGCATAAGCAAATTCCTCTTTATATGATGTTATGGGAAGATGCAAGATGTATATGTATGTGCTAATAGAATGATGATTGTAGATAACTAGATTCTAGATTTCTACTGTATAAAGGTTACCACAACATTGAGATGTAAAAAGGATTCAAGATGGGCAGGGAAAGGAAGGAGAGATTTTATCACTGAAAAAGGAATGGCTCTAAAGTGCAAGTTAGAACATACCCTTGGGTTCCAAAATGCTTGAGAACAGAAAATACCAGGAGATTTTAAACAGGATTGCTGAACTATAACAGTTGTTTTCTTCTTTAAGATATTTCAAAAGACCTTTGAAGACAGTCTTCTGTGCTTGAGTCTCAACGTTGGATTTGCTCTTATAGGAAATATATAGATCAAGACTGCTTGCTGATAATAGAACATAGCTAAGTGACTTTGTTTTTCTTCATTTTCCCTTTATTTTATTGATATACATGGGACTATAAAAATGCCTGGTTTGTAGAGTTATGTTTAGAAATATGTAAATAATGAATACATTCATAAACTTAAGGCACTGAAAAAAACATTTAACATAGTCTGAGCAAAATTATTTTATAGCCACCACTTATTTAACACCACTGCTTTTTAATCATGTGTTTTAAAAATCTACAGAGCATTATGAATTTTTAGTTAAATTTTTAATTAGAATCAGTATTTTTGATGATTAAAAAGTAAATCTAGAATAAAAGTTTATTTCAACATCCATTAGCAGCATTATAGAAAGACTAATCTATCTTTTAATTATTGCAATAAACTACATAAACTATAGATTATATGTATGTATATATATATATAAATATATATTAACAATTTTGTGTGAATATCTTCACATACAATTGTTAGAAGACAATGAAAAAACAAATTCAGCATACACAGGAAGGAAACAAAGGTTGAAATAAATGAATAAACACATATTTCTTTACTGGGCTTGTCTCTGAGAAAAGGCTTCCAATTTGTACAAGCCATATAATTGGATTGAAGCAACAACTTGTAATTTGGCAATCCCCAAATGGAGAGAAAAACAGATGAACTGTCAAAGGTACTTGTTGATCAAGAACACTGACAATTCACTGTGCAAAGGGAGGCTGGGGCTGCACACTGTAGAATCGCAGTAGCAGACCACATAAAGGAAAAAAAGAAACTGAACAGAGATAAAAATAGCCATCCAGACCTGAACAGACAAAGTTAGGAAAATGAAGTCTGCCAAGTTAAAAGACCTTGGCAAAAATCAGTCTGTCAGTGAAAATCCATAAGTCACGCCCTAAGGTTAAGTATTACCTAATTGGAGTAAGTGGTAGAATTTAAGACTGAAACCAAACTAAAATAAAATCATCACAATAAAATCTAAAATTAATGCTTTCCCAGAGTATGGCAATTCTCCTATAACAAGTTGCCTGCTAAAAGAAAACTCATTCTTGGAGGCCAATAATTGTTGTTTAAATTGAACCACAGAGAAGAAAAAAATATTAAAAAATAAAGCATGCTAAGTACATCCCACTAAAGTGCTAAAACTGAAAATCAAGAGGCAATATTGAAAACAACTGGAGAAAATGAGTATCATGAAATAAAAGAAAAAGAAAATGTGAATGGGGCTGATTTTTTTCATTTTTAAAATTTATTATTTTCAATTGACATAATATTTATCTGTATTCATGGCATGCAATGTGTTTGTTAGGTATCTATATGCTAGTGATCAATTCAGAATAAATACCATATCCATCACCTTAAACTTTATCATTTCTTTATAGTAAGAATATTCAAATTCCTGTCTTCTAATCTAATACATGGAATGCATTATTGTTCTATGCCACAGAACACCAGAACTTATTCCTTCCATCAAAAACTGTATCCATTAATCAACCTTGCTGCTTCCTTCCTCCCCCCATTCTGAGTCTGATAATCAAATTCTGTTCACAATTTCTATGAGCTCAATGTTTTCAGATTCTACTTCTCATTGAGGTCATGTGATCCTGTCTTTCTGTTCTAGAACAATTTCACTTAGCATACTGTCCTCCTGTTCCATCCATGTTACTGCAAATGACAGAAATTCATTCTTTATTATGGATAAATGGCATTCTGTTGTGTATGCATACCACATTTTCTTTATCCATTTATCAGTTGATAGACAGTTTATTTTCATTTTTTGGCTACTGTGAAAATATTACAATAAACATCGATTAAACATGGGAGTGTGGTGTTTTTATTTTCCTTCAATGATTCTGTTTCCTTTTGGTTTGTATCTGCAGTGGAATTTCTAGATCTATGTTACTTATACTTTTACATTTTTGGAAAGCTGCATACTGTTCTAATGACTATATTAATTTACATTCCCACCAACAATAACAAGCAATTCTCTTTGTCCACATCTTAGTCAGCACTTTTATTGTTATTGACATTCTCACTGGTGTGAGGCACTATTTCATTGTGGCTTTGCAACATTGTGCATGATTTTTTTCTTAGTAATAAAAAAGAGAAGACAATGAAAAAAGTTTAATTATTTTAAAAAGAAAATATCCTATCTAGAATCCTTTATCTGCAAAAGATTCTTCAAACATGGCAAATAAAGGCGTTGCTATATAAAATTCAGCAAAGTGAATTTATTACAAGTGGACTTACACTACTAGAAGTACCCAGGAAAATTCCACAGGGTTCAGCAAAATGGTGCAAGGTGGGAATAGATGTCTGCAGGAAAGAATGAGTATTAAGCACATAATAGATACAGTGGACTAAAAACAATCAGCAAGAAGAGGAGCATAATCCAAGCACAGAAATAGTTACCTTATAAAGGAACTAAGCATTTATAATAAAGGCAAAAATTCTCATTGAGCAAAAATAAGATAAACTCCATTCACCACCGTGCCACTGTAATGCATGAATAAGTTCTTATGTAAATACTAATCAGAATGACTTATCTTCATCAATGCAAAAACAGACTTCAAGGGAAATTATATTATCAGAGATGAAGAAAATGTTTTCACAATGATCCCACAGGCCAGAGACCCAAAACGGTCTCTATCCAAGCTTTACTTCTCTTTTTTTACATCCATGCTTTACATCTCTCTTTCAAGGCAACCTAAATGTCTTAGTCTATTCGTCCATTTGTGCTGCTTCGGCAAAATGCCCAACATTGGGTGATCTCAAACAAGTCAAGGCAACGCTGCAAGACTGCACTCCAGAACAAACATGGACAGCAATTCCTCACAGTTCTGGAAGCTGGGAAGTTCAGGATCCAGGCATAGGCAGGTTTGGCTGTTGGCAAGAGCTCATCTTCCAAAGGAGCAGGGACACCACGCCCAGTGCAAGAGCTCTCGCCCAAAGGAAGAGCCCCCGACTGCTGGCTGGAGCCTCCTCTTTAAGGGCCTTCACCCCGCCCCCTCGAGGCCTCTCTACATTAGCTCGTTCATTGCCACACCTGGATTTCGGAGGCACACGTTTGACCAGTAAGCCTCTACCTGTGCCTTTTGAAGGATCTAGAATAATTGGCAGGTGATACCAATGCGAATCATCTGAAGCCCGTGTCCACACCCTGTTTTTCAAGCTTAATACACAATCTAGCAGCCCCTGCTGAAGGAGTTTATGCAAACAGCAACAAGATCCAGGGCAGCTGATACAGTAAAGGTCAGACCCCAACAACAAACCCTAAATATCAGAAATAAAGAGGAAATATCTCATAAATCACACAAACACCAAAAGTAAATGAGAATAATTTATGTACATATAAGATAATACAATGAATAACTCCCAGTACATATCATTAGCAAAATAGCTAGCATATTTAAAAACACAATACATGACAGCAGTCATAAAAAGAAAGAGAAAATATGACATAAGAATTACAAATACAATTTCTTACTTTCTAAAACAAATTTACTTAAAAATTTAGCTACAAAGAAACATCCATCCCCAGACTTTGAGTTGGAACTTCAAGAGTATTTAAAGGATTTATGATAAACTTACATGAACTTTTTGAGAAAGTGGATATGGTGTGAACATTATTTGAATCATTTCATGAGAGATGTATAACCTAGTTACCAAACTGTGAGAAAAATTTTACAAGAAAATTATGAAATAGCATCCTCTATAAACATAGGAAAGTAATCTTCAAAAATAATTTGAAAATCAAATACATGAATGTAAAAAAGGATGATGAGGAGCAAGTGTTTTAACTTTAAAAATTTATGCTATAAATTCCAGTTGAATTAATAATTATAGACATATGAAAAATAATCATAACAGGGGCTGGAGCAGTGCAATGGTGTTTACGGCGCTTGCCCAGCATGCACAAGTACATGGGTTCAAATCCCAGCACACAGGTACACATCTAAGTGTCGGAGCAACGAAAGCCATGTGAAAAACTCAGTAAAAATTGATTCTCTCTTTCTCTCTCTCTCTCACTGTCCTTCTCTCTTTAAAAAAAATCATAACAATATTGACAATATTGTTGGTATATAACATGACTTATGAGTTGCTTTGCTCACAATAGTCCCAGTCCTACTTTACACTTGGTGACTTCAATGAAATGTAGATAGTATCCACCTTGACTCACAGGAACAACCATACAATTTTTTTGATGTGAGAAAGTTATTGCAAATTTTACTATAAAGACTGCTTCCATTAACAATCAAGCCTTTAATTCATTACATTGTTAATATAGTGGTAATTACTTAAGATGTTAATGGTGAAACAGAGATATATTTTATTAAATACAATGAGGCATTTGTTTTTTCTTCCATTTTAGTGTAAACATCATGACTCTCATCTATGTATCTCTCTATCATCTTCCTATGAATATTAGGTAATGCATTTCTAGATTTTACAAGCACATGAATACAAAGAATCATACCTTTTTTCTATCCTAAAAATCACTTGGTAATTTATTCAGTGAGCTAATGATTGAGTACTTCATTTAAATTATAATATGAAATCAATAATCACATTAAAGCATGAATGCTTGTTTTATTTGATAAAAAGAAGCATAAAGTTATACCAGTTGACATTCAACCACTGTCCTGGAATAATATACAGAAGCCTGTAAACATACTTGCTTTTAAAATAACTTTTTAGCAAATTAGGCTAATGTTGAAATTTCTGGGCAAGATAAAATTATATTTTTATATACAAAGGATGCTCCTCCTCTTTCATCATGTTCACCCAATCAAGGAAAACAAGTAGTTCAAAAGCAGCACCTGGGGCTCTCCCAGGTTTTATGAAAAGAGTTGCCTAAAACTTCATAAGACACTTTTCAAAAGGCATTTTATAATCCATAAAAAATCAAGATAGCATGGGGCTAAATAAAGGTCTAATGAAATTACTATTTCTATTAAAGTAAAGCAGAGTTTCTCAAGAGGACATGTACGTATCTGAGGAATATTGCAGTCTTATGTAAGTTTAATTGCATTTCAGTGAACCCTAGAGGTTTCCAGAGGCTATAGGGCAACAAAAATGTGATTATTTCACTCCTCTGACAGCTGTTGGAATATATGTGTGCATACTCTTACGTTTTATACTCAGTTCTAACTTCTTATATGATAAATATTGGTAGATGCAAGCCCTATAAAACAAAACTTATTGTGGTTCACAATGCTTTTTTTAGAGATTAAAGGGATTTGTAAATCAAAGTTAGGAAGTCACTCTTTTGAATAGGGGCAGCTCAGCGGTAGAGCCCTTGCCTGGCATGCATGGTGTCTCCCAGCAAAAGGAAAAATGTTAATATATCATAATTTCAATAATTTAATATATATAGTGGATAAAATACAATTGTGTATCCAGTTCTTTTACAAAAGTCTTGCTGAATTAAAGTGGAATGCCCATTGTATAAAGTTATAAAATAACTCAAGTTTTACTCTAAAGAGTAGTAATTGATCTTACAGTGAGATTTATACTGTAATCATGGAAGTCAATGGCATTTACAACTAGAATAAATTAAGGTAAATGAAGGGGAAAATTGTATTCTGTGTAACATTTGGTTCATTATAGGCTTAAACAACTATGTCAATCTATGTTCATCAATAGAAATTATGTTGCTTGTGGACATAATTGAATGAAAAAATTATCTCCAAGAAACAGCCAATGTAGCACACACATAGAATTTTTTTTTTTACTGAAAGTTCTTACAAAGAGGTATAAAATCTGAGTATAATTTAGAACACTATTGTAAGTTATCCCTTTCATATTTCAATATAAAGAGACAATTTGCAATTTTACTCTTGCTCCAGAAAAACTTTCTCCTTTTAGGATTGTTGCTTCTTTTTAGAAATCTTATTTTGCTTATCATTACTATTCAGATCAATTAGATTCTTCAGGAGTAATTCAACACAAATTGTAGAGAAAAATATCCCATTGAGATTTGGAGATTTTAATTCTAAATGCCAGAATATTGCTTGCCAAAAGGTGAACATTATGTTTATAAGATGCTGATAGTAATAACAATAGCAGAGGCTGGAGCAGGGGCTCAGTGGCTATGTTGCTTGCCTGGCATGTGCGAGTACGCGAGTTCAAACCCCAGCACTATGTACACAACAAAATCTCCAAACAACGAAAGCCACATGAAAAACTAAATAAAACTGATTTTCTCTTTCTCTCTCTCACTGTCTCTCTCTCTTAAAAAAATTAAAAATAGTAGTAGTAATATCTTTAAAGCTCTGAAAGATCTTTCTTTTTTTTTTCCCACCTTTATTAGAAGTATATTGAGATACAGGATACAGATGAGGGGGAAACATTGTCAAAACTGTAGCAATCAATGTGTATAAAGTTTGATAACCAGGGGTAATGCTAACACATAGATAAGCTACTATGGGTTTCATCTATTGCCGTTTCCCCCAGAAGAACTCATGTGTTAAATGGGTATCTAGTGTAGGAATAACATTGGCTTCTGGAATGGTTCCCCCATCTTCCCCATCACCCGACTCCTATGAGTTCTTCATATAC